>CAHIKZ030001402.1:2697500-2772500 GCA_903632075.3 Acanthosepion pharaonis
CATTGGCTCTAAGAAAATCAATGATTTGCTCGGCAAAACATATAGTATCTACAATGCGTTAAAATATGGGATAGGATATATTCTCGGTAATGCTACAAAAAATATATTGGTGAGATGTTAAGTAATCAAAAACCCAAATAAGTGCAAAGCAAAGGTGATGTGGTTCCTACTCTAGTCACGATCTTCCTTCTCGTTCTAATCTTGCAGACATTTGCTCAAAGCGATGCCAGTATCTGTATCAGGAAGGATGTTTTAACATTAATAGTTTCACCGCAATGACGAAAAATTAAACAAAACAAAAAAAAAAGAAAAAGAAAATAATATGCATTAGTCGCCATTACTAGAAAAGAAAAATCTTTTAATTATATTTGTGATCTAAATTATGCTGATTTACGCTGATGACTGCGACTTTGTAACACTCACGGAGGCGGAACTGCAGCTCCGGATGGTCTGTTTCTCTGCCGCATTTGATGAGGTTGAACTAACAATTAGTCTTATAAAAAGAGCATCCGTAAGCTACGACTAGCGTCAGGCAAGTTTTATATTCTACCATCGATCTACGGGTAAAAGTTAGGTGGTAGATACGTTTGTCTTACCACGGTACCACTCTAGCTAGACATAATGCAACTAAGGCCTCTAATGTATTCACTAAGCTTAAATGGAAAATTTTATCACAATGAGTCACCACAATAGTAAACAAAGTAGAGGTCTACCAGGCATGTCAAAGATTAACATTGCTATATGGATGTGAGACTTAGAAGACTAACTGCAGGCATATCCAAATCTTCAGAAAAACAGGACATGGGTACCCTGCCAGAACAGAACTGGTGGTACCCAAGAACATCCTGTTATAACTGATAATCCAGACGGTGAGCCAACAGCTAAGATGTGTATGGCTTTACGTCGTGTTGATCGCACAACGGAATTGCCATGCGTTACCAATTCTTTCTGTTCGTCTTACACAACGTCGTTTCGTTCATCCTTGTTTTGTGTTTCCGGTGTCTCTGCTACGTTCGTCTTGTAAGCGTGGTGCCCCGTGTGAAAGTCTTCCTCATACTCTGCTCTTTGTGATCCAGTGTTTGATTCCGGTGTTGTTGAGTTTTCAGTCCCTCTTTCTTGACAGATAACCAAGCAATAAAAAGAAAATCACTTCACACACTTAATGCCAACGTAGATACTGACACTTGGACACATTTTGCATCAAACTGGGTGGCTTGGAGAAATCTGGCAGCTGTTGGTGTTGACAAAGAGGCAGATAACAAATTTGCGTACGTTCAACTGAAACAATCTTGTAGATAGGGGCTCAAAGGAATCCCTTTCTGTTGTGGATTCCGAGATGAAATCCGGTCTCAAATGAATGACAAACGCGGGAATGAAATATAGCAAATAAATGTATTGATGCAATAATACAATTGGTAATACGGTTAGTAGATCCAGAAATACGGTTAGTAGCAATAATAATAATAATATATATATATATACAGTCTGGGAAATTCAGTATCGAAGTAGGACTCCCTTCTGAGTCTACGTGATCGCAACTGTAACTCCTACAAAGCGGTTATCTCACTCTCTCACTGTATCAGTGTATCAGTGTATCTCTCTCTATATTACGGCATCAGTACAAATACACACTGGTCGAGTCCACTTGTATGAAAAAGGGGTGGACGGATTAAAACTTTCCTATGATGACTATGGCCGTGTCTCCTACGCGAGTGCAGGCCTGCTCAGCCACAAACGTGGGCACAGAAACACAGACATCTACCAATATGATATACAGTAAGACCTTTCGTGCAAGATTTGTAAAAAGTATATAGGCCAATCATTCAACTCATTCGGCACTATAAAACTAAACACCCAGTTAATCAGGTAGCCATCGAAGACTTGCCTGTGCACAAGGTGGAATGGCTTGCTGGTTATTTTCGGGTCTTATGTGCCATTTAAGACGTCATCAGTAACAAGCAATCATCCCTGAAATGCTGGGTTGGGTGTTATGAGTGCTCTTACTCGGTCAATTAAAAGGGAGAAGGAGGCAAGGTTAGAACATTACACTTTCCGACAATATAGACCTGAATTTGAATTTCAATATGGTAGATATATATGGATGGTAAATTCTTGATGTTTATTGGTCTGTTGAGGCGATTCCTGCAGGCGGAAACTTTAAATACCTGAAAACTATACCCACCGAAATTGCGTAGATAGAACAGCTCGGAACTCGTCGATGATTGTGCTAGCATGTAGTCGGAAGTCACTGTGATCGAGGGTTTGAGCGTTTCCTCAAAGTGCTTGTCATGACAGTTTATTCGCCCCCTCCTAAAAACTGTGACGTTAATCCGCTCAGCTTAATTTGCAGTATAAATCCGTTGATGAGCTCTGTAGGTGTTAAACAAACACAAAAGTGCTTAAGCAGGCGTATGAAACGAGGATTGGTGAACTACCCTGGCAAATGAGTGTGCTCGGAAAACGACCGTGGGTGATAACATTTAGGGCACCTGATTGTTATAATGACTAAATTTCTGGCTTGTAGATCTCTATGCCGGTGACTTACTTGCCTATCAACTACTCTTTTCAAACATTTAAATGTAACGTCAATCGCCATCATCTGTCTCCTTGGATGTTGCTATTTTAATGCTCTCTCCATCCTTAACGTCTTCTCAGTTTTTTTCATTTTCAGTCACATTTTGCGCCTTTGCTTGGGAGCAGGGATTTAAAAAAAAACTCCCTGCCATTGTAGATATTTATCTAAGCAGACGTTCCTCTTGAACTTTATTCTTTTATAACTCAACCTAACGAATTTAAGCGCAGTACTAAATTGGCAGCTAGGTCTCGTGATTTTACTATTGAAATTACTCGATTTTGCCATGAGCTTTCTTCTGATAGTTTCTTCCCTCATATTTCTGGCTTATAGATCTCTATTCCGGTGTCTTACTTTCCTGTTATCTACGCTCTTCAAACATTTCAATGTAACGTCAATCGCCATCTTCTGTCACCTTGAATCCCGATCTTTTAATGTTCTCTCCATACTTAACGTGTTTCCTGTTTCTTTCACTAGACCCTTGCGTCTTAGCGACTTTGTCGCATTGCCTGGGGTGAAATGATTGAAAAACGATTATTTGAGCCGACAATTATAATGCCTGTCTTAAGATTCCTAATGTGGCGTCCTAAAAGGTTCCTGATATTTGGAGAGATATGTTTTCTACATTCAAAATATTATTATTACAGGTTCGTTGCCAACCAGATCCTTGAGAAAATCCTTGTTTGATAATAAATTCGCTGATGCTTATCTGACAAACAAACACCATTATGAAAACCGGAAGTCATAACGGCCGGAATATATATATATATATATTAGGGTATTAGAAAAACTATAAATAATGTAAATTTAATAGTACAACATGTTTATTACGGCACAAGTGACACAGGGTGCATATGTAACCAGCAATACTTGTTTATTTCTCCTCGTATTCATCACAGAAACTTCAGCACTTCTTTCATCGTTGCACGGTTGCTTATATGTCTTCTTCGAAGAATACAGCCCCAACGGACCTGTGCCTGGATTTTACTTCTTCAACAATACTTGTTTATTTTGGGGATGCTCTTCTGGCTGGCTTTCTCACAAAATATGCTCTTCAAACATTTAAATGTAACGTCAATCGCCATCTTCCCTCTCCTTGGATGTTGCTCTTTTTATGTTCTCTCCATCCTTAACATCTTGTAAGTTTCTTTCCTTTTCAGTCACCTTTTGCGTCTTATCGCTTTGCTTGGGGGTAGGGATGAAAAAAAAACTACCTTACGTGGTAGATATTTATTTACGTAAACCTTTCTCCCAATCAGATCATCTCTCCCGCCTCATGCGCTCACGCTTCACGGAAGTTGATTGGATTTGATTCAAAGTTTCCGGAACGACGATCTCTCCACTTACAAATAATAAACACAACACGCAAGTCTATTTAATCTTAATTTTTTAAACTCTGTTTATCTCCTCGTTTGAGAGCCTAACTGACGAAACACTTTCTTATGGAATAATAATGAGCTGGCCTGACTACTTACCTCTTTATTCCGCTTTCTACACAAGTACTTAGCTTTTTACATAAGTCTCCAACTATTATTATAACATTGTTGGGACCTAATTAGCCATAGATAATACCGTGTTCTTCCTAGACACGCGAACGAAAACTTATTATGATATAGATTAGGGTACTAGACTAACTATAAATAATGTAAACAAAGATTTAATAGTTCAACATGTTTATTACGACACAAGTGATACAGGGTGCTTATGTAACCAGCAATACATGTTTATTTTTCCACGTGGACATCATTGAGACTTCGGCATTTCTTTCATCATTGCACGGGTGCATATAAATCTTCTCCGAAGAATACAGCCCCAACCAACCCGTGCCTTGATTTTACTTCAACAATACTTGTTTATTTTTGGGATGTTCTTCTGGCTTGCTTTCTCCCAATATATGCTCTTCAAACATTTAAATGTAACATCAATCGCCATCTTCTGTCTCCTTGGATGTTGCTATTTTAATGCACTCTCCATCCTTAACGTCTTGTCAGTTTCTTTCACTTTCAGCCACCCTTTGCATCACTGAGACTTTGGCACTTCTTTCATCGTTGCACGGGTGCATATATGTCTCCTCCAAAGAATACAGCCCCAACTGACCTGTGCCAGGATTTTATTCTCCAAAAAGATCGTCGTCTTTGTGGAGCCATTCTTAAATATCGCTTGTGAGACACCAATAGATAAGACCTTAATGCATTTGAAGTTGATTTAACGAGAGTAAACTGAAAAAATAACGTGTATAGAAAGAATGATTTTAATAGCAATTCAAACCCGCTGAATGAAAAACATAAATTTTCTGCTGCCTTCTAAATCAAACCAAACACTGATCTGGCTCTCTATAAATAATTAAACACAAACAGGCCGACGATATTATCGCCTGAGAAAAGGAAAAGACTAGTAATGTGTACAGAGGTGTATCATTTTTGCTAATTCAGCGAGGAAGTAATCAGAACAGTGGTAATATGAAATCCAGTTCAGGATGCCCATAGGCATAATATGAAATCCAGTTCAGGATGCCCATAGGCATAATATGAAATCCAGTTCAGGATGCCCATAGGCATAATATGAAATAGATTTCAGATTACCGAGAAGTAATTTGAAGACTTTCCAAAGGAACCAGTCGGCGAACGAAGCAATTATCAAAGTTTTCAAGACTTGTTTTTCCAGTAATGGCACACTAGAGCATATTATTATTTTGTTTTTACTTTTTGAACAAATATTCGATTCTCGTATGAATTTTGCTAAATCAGATTCTCTAATTATTCTGCATATTTTTGTTTTGTTCTTTTATTAACTAATTTCCATCATTGTTTTATTATCACAAAGTTTCTGCCGTTAAGCTCTCCCTTGTCGACCCGCACATCTATCAGGAAAGTTTGAACTGTACACTTTATTTAATCTAAGGGTGTATAATGTTCGCGTTTCGCTATCCATATGTAGGGATATCTCGTCTAGTTCTTATTTAGCAATGCTCCACATACCTCTGTTTCCAGTGAGATCAATAATATACTACCCGCTCCAGGGATTGAACTCACAATTACTCACAAGTCATAGTTTTTGTTTCGTTTTAACTTTACAATGATTCAGTCATGGTAGCGGAGAGTTACATCGGTGGCCCAAATACTGGGCACAAATGTCGAAATAGCTTGGAATATGACTCGTTTGAATATCTGCTATAGTAATAATGACAATTGGGACACAAGCTTTTTGACTTCATCACTGAATTCATGACCTGCTGAAATTTATACCGGCTTCCATTTTTCGGCTACTGTCTATAAAATCCTAACTTTATCGCTTATTCTTGCCAGATTAATAATTCACACAGGTAATTACATTATTGATCTACTTATTGATCTGTCTTAGTATTTACACTTCAACTTCTCGAATAATCCTTCCTGAATCTTTGAATTCATTCAATAAAGATTGATATACTTGGTTGAAGAGGAAGGAATGTTGAACCAAAAGTATAGATATTGTTTTAGTGTTAGTCACCCAATATATGTCCCAAGGATCACTCAATGTAGAAAATAAATGAACGACATTGTTTTAAGGGAAGTGGAAATATTTAATTTTTTTTTTTTTATTTGATTTTTTAAAAATTTCCACCTCCCTTAAAACAATGTCGTTCATTTACCTTCTACTTTGAGTGACCCTTGGGCCATGTATTGCGTGACTAACTGTAAAAAAAATATCTACACTTTTGGTTAAACATTCCTTCTTCATCAACGTTTATAATACGCTCTGTCATGTTCCAATCAGAATCCGGTTTGTTCTGCTATATTCTCATAGCTGGGGGGAGAAGAAGAGGATTCATATGTTTCCCAAGGGTAGTAGCATGTAAGTGAACTTAACGGTTCGGACTGCAATTCGAACTCGGATCTTCCTCAATCCAAGTCGCTATCCATTACTCCACTGTGCATCCTATCGTAGAGAAGTTATGTAACACATTTCTAAACTTCATTTAACATATTTCTCTCTATCTATCTCTCTCTCTCTCTCTCTCTCTCTATATATATATATATATATATATATATATATATATATATATATGTGACACCATTTAGGGCTGCAAGGAAAAAGGAAAAAAAAAGAAAGAAAAAGAGAGGCGAAAGTTAAAACAGATGATAAAGGAAAGCCATCACAAAAGGGGCATTTAGCGATGTTATTTTGATAATGAAGAATGGTGGAAATTTTATGGCCATTGTCGAAAAGCTAATTGACAAATTCCAGGTGGGCCAAATAACCAGATACAGAGTTTTGAATAGATAAAAAATTAACTGTGTCATGGTGGCGAACTTATATTATCGGGAAAAGATTTTCCGTTGACCGAGAAATAAGAAATGTCCTGACCACACAAGAGTTGCAAAAAAACAAAGAAAATAGGTTAAGTCTTTGTCGATGGAAAGATATCGTTAGACAAGGTGTCTGTTTTGTGTTGAAATTTGACTATGACAGCGAAACAATATTATCAGAAAATGGCGAAGTCGTTTCATCGTATCAGTGGTTGGCGCCGGAGAGTGAGTGCGTCTGGTTGACCAGGCACTTGCTGCTGGCGAAAATCTGATTGACGAATTCCATATGAAAGTGACTTTGGGATAAGAATTGAGATTATCACACTACGGGTCGTATTGTTCTGTTGGCGGCCAGAGAATAAGAGAGAAAGAAAAGAAAGAAAGGAAATAGAAAAAGGAAAAAGTGGAGATATTTATATTTTTTTTTTTGAACAAGGCTAGTCTGGTCACACCCACACTGTTGAACGCCAATTAGATGAATGTTAACGAGAGCCAGGCGGAGGTGATCATGTGACGCAGGGGAAGAGGCCTGCTACCACCCGTTAAGGGGATAGGTATGAGATGTTACTGCAATGGAGTAGGAAAACCGTTGACGCCTTCTGAAGGCATGTTAAGAGACCCATATGAGAACAGAAAAAGGTGGAAGTAGGAGAAGACTTCCAAAAATGGAAATAATAAATTTTTCCTGACCGAAAACAAAAGAAGGGGATTGTGGATTTGGAATTATCAAGGAACCTCAAACCCCGACGAGCCCACCCCGGTTTGGGTCGGCGTCTTTATAAGAAAAGTCGCAGCGAGCGAAAATCAGTTTCCAGTTTTTGAGTTTCGAGTTCCAGTTGAGTTCCAGTGAGTTCGAGTTTAAGTTGAGAGCTCTGAAGACCCACCACGCATTAGCTGACTAAGATTCGCGCAACTTCCGAACTCATCTTCTAATCAAGAACAATTTATTTTTGAAGAACAACTTAGACTCATACCACCAAAACAAGTTTTACGAATATCGCCTGAAGACACACCAAGAACCTGTTTCTTAAAGAACAGACAACTTAAGATGTTAAGACTCGCCTAACAAAAACAACGTGTCACGAATCCATATAGCGGTTTTGGGAGAAAGACGTAGTCCTATATTCAGCAACCAGATATAAAATATTGTTATCTTTTTTAACACATTTGAACTTTTCGAGTTGTTATTTTATTTTATTTTGCATCTATTTGTGCGATATCGCCCTTATTCGAACTCGACTTGCAGTATGACCCCGACGACTGATTGATTTCGTCTGCCTAAGAACAATTCACAACGTGGGTAGACAGACTGGAAATCAAAGTAGTTACTTCGGTAACCAGACGTTGGAGGCGAGTTGGGAACGACGAGGCTGATGTCGAATCTAACCATCCGAATCACCAAAAGGTTAGAACGTCACATTTGGGTGCCGCGACCAATACCAAGCCAGTTGGTCGTCACAGGACGGGATAGCACGACCGACGCAGACAGGCGGACGTCACGTTTGGAGCGGCGACACCCGAAAAGAGCGGGGGACGTCACACACACACACACACACACACACACATATATATATATATATATATATAAATATATATATATATATATATATATATATAAAACAAAACAGAAACTTTATTTAGTTTCTTGTGTTTTTCTCCTTAGGCGTCTTTATTTTTCTTTATGAATATTTGGGTAAATATCTCTAGATATGACTAAAGCCGCTCACATATATTTGGTATAATAATTACGTTGTGGGTAAAGACAGATTTTATCGCATCCACTAGTTTTCCTTTTCATTATTCGGAGAGGGGGCATGTAACGGATTTCAACATTTTGTTAGCATGTTCCCTTCCAATGAAGCAAATCTTTATTTGCATTCATGCATCTTCAACCTGTTCGTTATTTTTTCAATATGATTTGAGTAAGTATATTTACCGACGGCAAATTCCATACTGTCGTCTACGTAAATTCGGTAATTCCAACATGATTTTAAATGTAAGTAAAGGTATTGCATATTTTTGCAGCCGTATTTTATTTTTATTTTTTATTTTATTTTATTTTTTGAAGCAGTAATTTTTTTGCGTTTTTTTTTTTCGTAGTTTTAATACCAGGTTTTCTTGACTGCAATTAAAGATGTTTACATATTTTAGTCCCGCTAAAAAAAAAAAAAAATAATAATAATAACAGAATACGATTAACAATGGGAGTACAAGACTATCTTACTTTTCATACTGACATTTACGTTTAAATACGATTGACAATCAATAGGTATTCTGTTTACTGTTATTCCATTTTAAGATGAAATTATCCTAAATCATTAGACTGCCATCATACACGATTTTGTGTTTCATCCTGGAATTCTAAGCACTCATCAGTTAGTTCTTTTGTTTTCATCACAACATAGCACTGCCACTTTGCTAGTACGTGACATGATTAACAGAATGTAATATTTGCTTTGTAACAATGAACAGATATTGATTTTCGTAGTTTTTTTTTTTTCCTGGAAGACCAAATGATAGCAAGTTTCAGAATGTTCTTTTGATGCCGCATTGTCCACTGCAGGCGGAACAATGGATTTAATAATGTATTTGTTTGCTAAGCGATTTCTTTAGCATCTTCTTAAGTCTCATTTACAAAAGAAATTACACGTCAGCATTTTTATACTTCTTAATATTTATATTGAAATTGTTCAGTGGAATATTTTCAGTTTTATTGCTACATTTCCATTTTTATTATTATATTTTTTTATCATAATTTTCTGTGTCGATAGACTCCTCATTTTAAGTAAGTTTTATTACTAGCTATATCCATCCTATGGCGATCCTTTTTTAAATTATAAGGAAAATAGGTTTATATAACTTGAAAGACCCTATCACCATAAGACGGCGAAAAATATTAGGTCATCTATTATAAATATTCACATTAAAATTATTCAGAGTCTCTGAAATTAAAACTATAAAAAAAGGCACAGAAAGAGAGACAGCTGTATCAAAGCAAGGCGAATGGCCGTAGAAGATGGGACCAATTTTGGATTAAGTTTGTGACAAAATAAGAACTCGAACTAGATGGAGGATAATCCTCACTAAATGCTTCCATTTGAATGGTGGGTATTAAGACTAACAAAGACTAGGTGAATTCGCTATTCATTCTTACTACAAACTCATTACTATTTAATTACACTTTAATATTGCTTGATATCACAATATTATTACTATTTTAACACTGATTTTAATACCCCGTGTTATTGTTGATTATTTTATCGCAACAACCTTAATAATTACGTTTGATATTTTAAATTTTATTACTAGTTTTATTGCCTCTTATTTTGCTTTTTGCCATAACATTCTATGACGAAGCATTTCTTCGTTATTGCTATTATATTCTGTTTCACATCGGGCATAGCTGATCATGTATGGCGAAATCTATTCATCAGTCGAAAATAAAAACACTGGACGAGGAAGAACACTGGAGAGTTAGATGTCTGAAGGAATCAACGCATATGCTAGACCATGAGGGACGCTTTCCTAGACCTAGCATAGAAATGAATACAGAAGCCGTTAATGAAGAAAGAGTGAGATATGACAGCAAGTCTTCCACTGCAGCAGCAACAGATGTAGCCAAAGAGAAAATCTTCAGTGAGTATAGAAAAGCATGTCACACAGCAGCAACATCAAAACTCATCAGCAGGAGGACAGAGGATAATAGGCTAGTGAATTAAAGTATTGATTTGAGACTTTTTGGCGGCATACTAGTCGTAAGTTCAATCCCTAGGCCAGGCAGTGTGTACTTAGACACAGTGAAAACATGGCGAACAGTACTAAGAATAAGAACTAGACCAGATATCCCTAGACATGGGCAGTGAAACAAGAACAGTCTAACCGCGAGAATTAAATATTTCAGTTCAAAATTCCCTACAGTGGAATGAAGTGAAAATACTGGACAAAGAACATTTGTGTCTTGGAAGAGAGAGAGAGAGAGAGAGAGAGAGAGAGAGTGAGAGAGAGAGTGAGTGAGAGAGAGAGAGAGATAGAGATAGAAACGTCTGAAAATAATCAGCGCATATGTTAGGCTATGTGGATTTCCTTAGTAGACTAAGCATAGAAATGAATACAATATAGGCGCCGTTAATTCTTATCTCTCCTCGCGCAATGAGCGAAGCAAACGCTGCAGGATCTCTTTGTAGACTCGCTGATTGAACGTCTGACCATGAGGAGAGAACTCACTGTGGATAATGGCCATAGCCTACACAGTCCATTCAGTCCCGTTACATTTTAGACTTCAGAGATACCTATATATATAATTATCCAAATAAACAAATAAGTAAATAAACTAAGTAAATAATAAACAAATTAACAAGCTATGTCCACCAAAATAATAGCTAGAATAATGCATATGACCACCCAAAATTCAACAGACGACCCACAATACATCACTGACCTCTATCTATAAAAATACAAGCAAAAACACAACGCACATGGCCTGACGATTTCGTTCAGCAGAAAACAGACTGTTTAGACTGGTGTTGACCTTAATGTCCACTTATGGAGCAAAGTCAAAAGTGATTACTGAGAGGTGGAAATAAAAAAAAAACACCGTGCTAGATATAAAAGAACAGAATTAGAATATATCTTAAACTAAATACCTTCTTATTTTTAGCGATCTATGTTACTCAATGTCAAAATAAAGATATAGTGATTGTCATATTATGTTTCGATACACGACGATGTATTAATAAATTTAATCTCTAAAATCATTATGAACGTGAAAATTTGGAGAAAATTAAGGTATAAAAATGTTTCTCTCGACTGAAAATTGCTGCAATAATTTCAGAAGTTTTACTCGACAAATATCTTGATTTTTAATATATTTACGAAAAAATAGGTGAATATTAAATTTTAATAAAATACACATTACTTATTTAATTAAGGATTATTTTTTAAAAGAATATCCGTTTCAAATTTAAGAGAGAAAGTAAAAAATGCAACCAGAAATGTCCTTCGAGGGAATAAAACGTGAGACGAACGAAACCTAAACCCCTAATGCTGCCGAGATGACAAAAGTTTTTGAAATTGCAGGTGGCTGCAGTAGGCTATGTCGACGCCCCATTTAATATATGTGCAAGCACCATAATGCTAGTTGCGCATCGAATTCAGTTTTGCTTCTTGAAACTTTTCGCAAATATTTTTTTTTTATCTGCGCCTGATTGCATCCGTGGATATGAAGGGTTGATTGTATTTCTATTAAATCTAATACGGCTTATTTCTTTTTTTTTTTTTTTCCAACGTTGATCGTGCTAACATAATCTCTTTCCCACGATATAAAAAATAAAATCTGGCAGGAATAGGATGTCGGTTTAAATTATTTTTACCATATAATAAGGATTTTCTTCATATTTGCGATAATCCTTTGCCGTATTAAATTGCAGTACTTTAACACAGCAACATGAAAGATGTTTTTTTTTTCCTTTTTTTCACACACTCTCACTCGAAAACTGAGGCATTGGCAAATACTTTTTTTTTTTTCATCCAAGATTTCAACCATCTATTTTTAATTCGGAACTGCAGGCTGTCTTCTGATAATGTTGGTGTTTATTTATTGATTAAAGAAATCAAAATATGCAATCTCTTTTTTTTTTTAGCCATACAGAGATGAATTGTTGAATTTCTACCTGATCTTCAGTACGTTTCAAAAATGTTTCACCAACTACGTTCAGCAGAGATAGTCAAAGTATTACAGTAGTAGGGCACACAGTGAAAATCGAGCTCACTTCGCTAGCAAACTAGTCTGTTAAAAAAATATTACTATCCATTTCTGTATAATATGTAACGCTATTTATTCAAATATATAATGTCAACTGCTATTTTGTAAGAAATACTTTGTTTGTTAATAAAATATTTTATTTAACATGTAATATATTCTCATGCATTGTGGATAAAGTTAGGATCAATTACATACCAAATAATTTCACATCTTTTGTTATTTGTAAACATTAATTAAACATTATTAATTATTATTAAACATTATTAATTGCATATCTCTATATTTATAAACATTATTTTCATATCCGAAAATTAAACAAAGTTATCCGATAATATTTCTTTCAACCTAAACATTATTTTTAGAGAGTGGTCATATTTGAGTTAACACCCGTTACAGGCGGTCGTCGACGTACAATCAGGATTGGCTACGACATAAAACGATCTAGTCGTAAGTAGGTCTGTAATTAATTTTGCAATCATTTTATTGATCTTTTGACATTGTTATATATATTATATCTTTTTCTTGATGTTTGATAAGATTTGTCTTAATCTCTGTGCAAATAGTTTTATTTCTTATTTATATGTTTGTCAGGTGCATATACAGTGCATCTCATTTAATATCTCAGAGCAGGTGCAATCCCATTCTGTTACTTTCCTCAATCGTACCTGTTTAATTAGCCGCCATTTTTGTGCCTAGGCCAATATCCTTTCTCTCTATCTTAGCAAGTTGAGGAGTGGACAAAGAAAATTTCCTCTTGGTAAACATGCTGGGTTTTTTTTTTTAAGAATAATATCAGAGACACAAACGGATTCTGCGCGTGTGTTGTACAGAGGCTGTCCTAACACTGAGCTTGACCTTTGCCGGGAGCTGGGGCAAAAATTGTCGCACACCAAGCCTGGAAGCATTCCCGCTGCTAGACGCGGAGTTGTTGTGGCCAGAGAGCCAGATATCAATCCGCGGTCGTGGTCAAATTCGAATAGTTGTACGTCGCAGAGATCGTAACTCGACGATGACGTGTATTTTAAACAGTGAAATTAATGACAACTGAGCTGGAGACTGAGAAATCCTTATAAAAGTAAAAAATCAGCTAAGCCCCTTCTTTAGTCATAGTATTAGACCTCGTGAAACCATTACGATGAAGGTTATTTTTTTTAATTCCTAGCCTGATTATAATTTAAAATAATTTAACTCCATTTTTGTACCGCATATAACAAGGTTTGAGGGTAGAGTACTTGGAATTTTCTGAATGAAACAATCAAAACGAGGATATTCGTTTGAATTAAAACACATAATAATGATGTTTCCTGACTACAAATATCCCGGCATATATTTTATTCTATGAAACTATGAAATATAAGGAAAAACTATCATGATAAATTCGTACATCTTCTCGGTTTTTGTCGGTTTCTAAACATATTATACAGATTTTAGAACACTATTTACATTATTCGGACTATTGTCCTCATCTTTTTCGCTATATTTATTACAACGTTTCAGCCGTTGTACGCTCCAGCCTTCTTCAGGTGGTTGAAATGTCGAACTAAACACATGGCACAGTGGATAAAGGCGTTAGTTAAATCCAGTGATAGGACACAAAGAGTGTGAGTTCAATATCCCGTTAAGGCAGTGGAGAAGTTTCAGAGGGGAATTAACAGGTGATAACTGACATCCATTAAACATAGCATGTGGAATTAGAACAGACTACCCCAGTTAGTGAAATAAAGGGTTCAGTTCGACATTCCAGCCACCTGAAGAACATACAACGGCCGAAACGTTGTAATAAATATAGCGACAAAGATGAGGATAATAGTCTGAATAATGTAAATAGTGTACATAATACCTCATCTCAGAAATATCGACAGATACAAATTTTAGAAGCTAATTCTTTTTCAACGTCATTATCTTTAGCGATTTAAGACGAATAATGAATTGTTTTTTGAATGTTGAAACTCCATAAGCGAATTGACTGTCATTAGAAATAGATCAGGTTTTCACAAGACCCAAGAACCACTCAGTGTAAAGATTTACTAAGGATAGGTAGGATAGATAAAGGTTGCCATGGACAAATGTAGTGATTAGGGAAGCATCTACTTGGGAATTTATTCCCCAAAGTAACAATTCGAAGGAAGACGCTCTCTGTGTTGCATATTCTTATTATCACTGAAATAAGAAGGTTATCGCGACCCGTTGACGATGGAATGCTCATCTCCTAACTATAAAGTTCTGAACTGGCGGAACTAACAAACGTAGCGCTTCTCCGCCGAAGCATGCTGCAATTTATCAAAATTTAATTTGGGAGGAACCCTTGGACGTTGTTCTTTCTTCTCGTGTGGAAAGAATCGAAAATATTAAATATTTCTGTCGTGTAACAGAAACAGACAACTGTGACAACTTCAGTAACACAATCTTTTCTAATGGTTGTAATCAAATAATTTTAAATGGTCTAATTTTTCTTTTAATTTATCGGAAATAAATAAATAATTTAATCAGAAGTATCTGTTTGAAATTCGCAGAAACCCGAAGAGGGCTGTAGAACAGTTGAAATGTCGTGATTCTATCCGGCAAGTTGAGCAGAATGATACCACTTAATCATGTTAATTCTTCATCTTAATGGTTCGGGAAATAACTTTCACTTTTACTTTCACTTTCACTTAATATTTTATATCTAATTTTTGACCGAAGCAATATTTAATTTTCTACATGAAACCTACTGGCAATAAGCAACAATGATGAGAAAAACATTGTGAAGTGTTCTGAGAAATCATCTGTCCTGCTGCATCGTTAGCGGAGTCATAACTCTTGAAACGTATTCGAACCCTGAATGTTCCTGTTTATATAAAATTATCACTAATGTCCTTCGAAAGGGCTTGAATCTATCTTGCATTATTCCATAGATCTTGAACAGTCTTTTCATATCTAAATTCTAATATAAGTGTCAGATATAGTGGTTATACGACATTTGCTTACTGAACATTTGCGTCCCGAGACAATTGCGTCCCGAGACAATTGCGTCTCTGGACATTTGCGTCCCTGGATAATTACGTACCTCTGATAATTTTTGAAAGCTTTTAAAAGCAATTACTATAAATTTTGAAAAAAGCATAGGTAGTAATCGTAAGTTTTTCATAAAGGAATAGAATTTTTAAAAAATTAAAAGTTTATTCTTGTTTAAAATGGAATGACAGGTTAACATTATTGCAAGATCGCTCTACACATCGCCACTATGTTTTTCTTTCATCGGCTTTTTCGTTATAATAGCGGTAGCTGTAATTTTCCTTGTCCACAAATATAATCTGTAAAATCTAGAATCTATTAGATGTTTGTGGTACGCACTGCTGGAGTGAGTTGAAACTGCTAGCTTAATTTTCTTTTCTTTAAAAAATATTTTTTCTCTCTTTTTTGTTTATGGTAACTACCTTTCTGATTGTTTAGAGTAGTTGAAGTTATTAGTGTGAAAATTTCTATATCAAGCAACTTTTTAAAAAAATTAGTAACTTCAAAAACTTATCAGAGGTAAGCAATTATGCAGGAATGCATTTGTCTAGGGATGCAAATGTCCAGGAAGGCAAATGTTTGATACGCAGTTGTCCGGGACGCAAATGTCCAGTACGCTACGTTTCAAAATGTCTAAACCATTAGCGATATAAAACGGTTTTCTCAGATCAATGATTATAAAAGATTCGATCAAATGAATCAAAACGAAACTTACCAAATAGCAAATAGTACATCACTTGAAGACATCCGTTAGCAATAATAACTAAAATAAAAACTAAAAATAATAACTAAAAATAATTACATAATCGAGGTATTGACCTTCCATAATACCTTGAACAAAAAGTTAGGAAGGAAACCCTCATTATTATTAGAAAGAGCGATAACATAGACTGAACATAATCCTATTTTCCTGAAAAAATGTTTTAAGAGATTTATTTTATAATTTTTCACCCTTTCCGTGTAAGCATTCATAACTTTCACCTTTTCTGGAGTTGCTTCCGGGTACTATGCCTTGCCAAAGAGGAGCATCTGGAAATTACTCCTGCTACTATTACGGTGAAGACATCAGTAGAAGAATATTGGTCGGTGTCAGTGGCAGAATCTAAGAACCCAGATGCATGTAAGTGCAAAAGAATAGTCCTTCATACTGGGCTATTAATGAGAGCTAGTTATTCCAGGTCAGTTGTAAATTACAGGAACACAGAGTTTTAGATGGGGGTGTCTGACGAATGACCTAGTTATGTTAAGTTATAAATTTCAACCAGCAATAATGGCCAATGAAGGGAATATTTCCTCGGAAAGAAAGAGCTAATCTCACCTTTACTGTTAACATCGTCAGTTGTTTTGTCGCAGACATACGACTATGGTAAAAAGAAACACGGTAATGGTTTCGTATATGATCAAGGTTGATTGGTAATGAATCAAAAAAGGATCGATTTGCGACAGCAACTGCTATCTCTAAAAGAGCTAATGCTAACCTTGGCATTAAAATATGAAGGCACACTATTTCCCGAAGACTTAATGAAATAAAATTGAATCGTCGAGTAGCCTCTATGAAGCCTTACATTTTTAAAAAGAATCAAATGGGCCGATTGAAATTTGCCACTGAATTCATCATATGGACAGAAGAACAGTAGAATTTCAGCGATGATTCAAAGTTTAAGCTGTTCGCTTGTGACGGGAGAAGGTTCGTTCGACGCAGTCCTAAGGAACGATATTCGCCTCGGTGTGATGGTTTTGGGCAGGATTTCAGTTGCTGGTACAGGAACTCTTGTCAGGCTACACG
Source organism: Acanthosepion pharaonis (assembly GCA_903632075.3). Lineage (NCBI taxonomy): Eukaryota > Metazoa > Mollusca > Cephalopoda > Sepiida > Sepiidae > Acanthosepion > Acanthosepion pharaonis. The sequence continues at coordinate 2,714,903 of CAHIKZ030001402.1, forward strand.
GTAAAATTAACGCAACTGTATATAAAGAGATATTGTAGAAATATGGTGTACCTAATTTGAGAACTTCAATTAATCGACCAGCTGTACAGGGTGGAGCAGAGCAACTTGCTTATTTGGAATATCAATTAAAACACGAGTAATGCAGGTATACATGTAATTCTATGCAACTAGTACAACATTTAAATTTTATTTTTTAGCAGTTTTAAAGATGATATCAGTAAGATGGCGTGCATTCTTCTCTATACACTGAGTTAATCGAACTCTGAAGTTTCGGTCAACTCTTTCCAGCATATCGATGGGTATGTTGGCGACAGCTCGACGAATGTTGTTTTTCAGGTGAGTCAAGGTGCTAGGACGATCGTTGTAAACAATTGATTTCAGATATTCTCATAAAAAATAGTCACATGGTGATAAATCAGGGGACCGTGCTGGCCAATGCAGATCGCCCCTCAAGGAGATGAGGTGTCCTGGGAAGTTCTGCCGCAAAACAGTCATTGACGCGCGCGCTGTGTGTGCTGTGGCACCGTCCTGCTGGAACCACACATTTTCCACACCAATCTGGTTCAGTGTTGGCAGGAAACACCTATTGATCATGTTGACATAACGGTCAGATATCACTGATACTGCCTGTTCTTCAAAAAACCATGGGCCAATTATGCCAACTCGCGATAGTGCACACCAAACAGTTACACGTAGTGCGTGTGGAGGACGTTGATGAAGTTCTCTGGGGTTTTCAGGACTCCAATAGCGCATGTTTTGCTTATTTACAGATCCCGAAAGATGGAAGTGAGCCTCATCACTGAAGAAAACAAGTGTGTCGTCAGGCAAGCCCCAAAGCCCCTCACATGCAATTCCACGAGCAATAAAATCACGTGGATTAAGTTCCTGCACCATAGCCAATTTGTAGGGATGAAATTTCAATTCTTCACGGAGAATTCGTCTCACAGAACGAGCAGACAACTCAAGAGCAGATGCGTGTTTGCGGGCAGACCGTCGGGGAGATCTCAAAACAGATTGTCTCACCGCGTCAATGTTTTGGGGTGACCTTGCTGTTCGTGTGAGGCCAGGTTTCTTTTTCTTTACATCGCCCGTTTCCCTGAAGTTGTTTACCCATGAAACAATCGACTTCCGCCCAGGAACACGACCACGGGGGGCAATAGTGAAATGTCTACGGAATGCACGTTGCGTTGCGACGATTGAGCGACCGCTTGAAAAAATGCCTCAACAGCGAAAGCGCGTTCCAACTTCGTACACTTCATGATGCTCACTGGGGTTCCTGAAAAATAAACAAAAAATAAATAACGCACGTTAAGAACCAAACTTTAAGCCCCACCCTCTCAAATAAGTCCATCCCTACCATCCTTGGATTAACCATCGCTTTAGGGCGCCAAATTTAAATAAGCAAGTTGCTCTGCCCCAACCTGTATTTATGCAAGATAACGCGGCATGTCACGCAGCGAATTTTCTTAAGACATTTCTTTCTGAGGAGGATGTTACTGTTATAGAGTGGCCTGCTCAAAGCTCAGACATGAATCCTATTAAGAATGTTTTGAAGTTACTAAATGAAAGAGCTAAGGAAAAGAATCCAACAAACGTCGAAGATCTATGGACTAATTTGAAAGGAGAATGGGAGAAAATATCCGTTAATGAATGCAAGACATTAATTCGGTCATGTAGCAAAAGATGTTAAGCTGTTATTGGAAGTAAAGGTTTACACATCAAGTACTAATGAATTATGAACTCTGTTTCCATTTATATATGATGTATCCATTATAATAGTACGATTTTATTAATCGTTCTGCTGTTTTTGATCATCTATTGTTTTCGAATGTTGTATATTTATTCTTATAACTTTATCAAAATAAGTTTATTGATCTTTTTAATTTTGAATTATATAATTTACATTTATATCTTTATTTTCCCTTGATATAATGTTCTATAAATCTTTAAAATAAAATGTTATTTCACATTTAGACTTTTTCTTAACATCGTTCTGATCTTTATGCTCGCTACTGTATATTTAAGGATAGCAATAATGCGCATGTCTGAAAATTGTCAACTGTGTAAGGGATAACTAATTCCGTAAGAACTCTGTAAGAATATTCGTGATGAACCATTCTTCTAATTGAAGGGAATCTAGACATTCTCACATACCATAAATATTTTCAGTTCTAAATCGGGTAAATATCCAACTTAAAAATGTATCCGTGGATAGAAAAGATATATAAAAATCGCGGACACCTTAGATTTAGAGGCCCTCAGTAATATAAACAATTCTTTCGACTGAAAAACAAAATAAAATGGTAATGGCAGTATTAACCGTTTCCTTATAAGGAAACTTTCGGCATTCATTGACCGAGCAGCCATTGCTATTGTCTGTTGAAATTTATAAAATATTTCTCTTATAAAACTTTTCAGGAAACTAGATTTCTCATGAACAATAGCTGCTATCAATCTTTCCAATGTTGATGGGTTTTCCTTGCTAACGATGTAGTGTGTAATGTCAAAACGTTGATTATGTAATTATTGGCTCGACAAGTTAAATATGCAATCCATAACATTTGAATTTATTCATCGTAAACCTAAAGAAATATTGAATCAATTATATCATGATTATTCAAAAATATGTTTTCGAAGATAAAATCTTTGTAACTAATATTACACTTAAAGAGAAAATGATATAATATAATAATATAAAATATAATAAAAAATATAACTAAAGAGAATATTATTATAATAAAGAGAATAATATAATATAATAATATGCAATATAATAATAATATAATTAAAGTGAATAATATTATAATAAAGGAATAATATAATACTGTACACTATATTATAAATATTATATTTAAAGAGAATAATATAATAATATGCAATATCATAATAATATCGTACTTAAAGAGAATAATATAATGATAATATAATTAATGACAATAATATAATAATATACAATATAATAATAATATCGTACTTAAAGAGAATAATGATATAACAACATACAATATAATAATATTATACTTAAAGAGAATAATATAATATAATAATATACAGTTTGATAATATTATACATAAAGACAATAATATAATAATATGCAATATAATTATAATATTTAAAGACAATAATATAATATAATAATATACAATATAATAATATTGTATTTAAAGAGAATAATATACGTAAAGACAAAATATAATATAATAATAATATAAAAAAAATAATATTATATTTAAGGAGAATAATTTTGACGTATATATTTAGTTTAATAAAATTTAATTTAAATTTAAATTTTATATTTTCGTTAATATCTAAAGCATTATCATATATTATAATTTAAGTAATAAGTTTTAAATATTTTCTTTAGATATACACGATATATTTTATTTACAATATGTTTTCTATTAATGTCCTATGTCAAAACACTATATTTTACATTTATTTTAACATTTCCCTACGTCAAAATCATATTGATAGTGTACAGATATCTATTGTATATACAAGTATTTATTTCAAATTTTATTAACTTTAATTTTTTCAAAAAGTTTTCAAATTAACCCGTCTTTCTAAATAGCAGGATCATTATGGTAAATGATTTTCCTTAATTTTTTTTTTCAGGGTTTCTGTCGATGTTCTTATTTTACGTAAAAAAAAAACAAACTAAAACATTCAACTGTTTTGGTATATTCCATCTTACATTTAAAAGATTAAATTTTGCCAAAACAATTTCGAAAAGGATATTTTTTGGAAGATTACTTTTTTAAGTTAAGCCGGCTTTATGATTACAAATCTTGCTATAATGAGTACCAATAAAATAAAATGAACTTTCACTTATATTATTCGTTTCTCTACTATTTCGTTTCGAGGAATTACATCCAATCTTCTGAAGATTTGATTGTAAAATTTTCACAGCAGGTCACATAAAGAGCTGTTTACTTTTACCCAGATATCATCTATTATAGTTATTAGAAACTTTCTAGACTTTATATCTTAAGATTATATTCAAATTCCCGAAGGAAATTTTATTAAACCAGTATCTATTCTGACAGTTTTCTTTTTAAGTATATTTTTCTGCAGCATAGACATTTTTTAAATCGCATCTTACTTTATAGTTCCGCCTGTTTATAAATTTCTTTTCCCCGCCGAAATGTCTATATTTGCACCAATTGTTGCATTCGTTTATATCTGTGACCGAATATAAGCCTTCTATACAATTGGGAGACCTAGACTTTGTATGTTCGGGATATGGATAATCTGAAGCGCTTCCAGCAAACGAAGCTGGGAAGAATGCTTCGCATCTGTTTAGAGGACCTCATCAGCAACAATGAGATTCTCTCTCTCAGACATCTCACCTCGGCATCGAAGATACCATCATTCAACATCTTCTCCTGTGTATGGACCACGTGTCCAGAATGCGTCCCACTCGACTCCCATGTATCATCCTGTTTGGAGAACATGCCAGCGGCAAGAGGCTACGCAGAAGCCTAAAACGACACTTCATGGATCGGTTGAATGCATCCATGAAGCAGGACAACATCGACTCTGAAACCTGGGAAAACTTTGCTGCAGATCGGTTTTCCTAGCGTAGGACCATCCGGGGAACGAGACTTTTGAGTTCTACCATTAACATGAAGAGGATATGCTACTTGCTGTCTTTTGTTGACGCGCCCAGCCGTGTCTACAACCCATATTCCTCAGTAACTTCTGTTCCCGATTCTGGAGTAGGGTGGACCTTCATAGTCGTCTCTGTCACCGGTACCAGAGGGAAGAAGGGGAATAAGGATGCGAGCAGGTAACAATTATACGTGCCAGTATATAGCCTCTTCATCAGCAAGCCCTATATAGTGCCTCCTCATGGCGACACATGGCAACCGAGCACCTTGCGGACTCGGGTTAAACTACAGGAGACGGGGGAGAAGTTTGGCCCACTTAACATGCCTCATGCTGGCCCACTGGTGTGTGGGCACGCCCTGGTGCCCATGAATCAAACCCCAGCTATGGGTTAAATAGCTCCACTGCCTTGTGGAAATCTTCGGAAGAAGAAAAGGCTAAGGAGTAAACCCTACACAAATCCGGAGTGGAGCCACTAAGGCGGCTGGACGGCACTTTGTGATACCTTCCGGCAACTCCTGCAGCCGCGCTGGTACCAAACTGTATTGGTTCATCCTTTCCTTTGGATTCTATTAGCAAGGCCGAGAGGGAGAACTAGACGTCCGGGCAGCCCTAATTCTTCATACATCCCGCCCAGGCTCGTACCGCACTGGAGAGGACACTCCAGCGACGTCGCAAGACATCGGCACAACACGCAGAGGCGATGTAACTTCATCGCCTAGCACCTAAAGCGCTACTCTTTCGTCTCGCGAGACAGACGGATGTCGAAGCGAAGCGAATGCGACCCCCTTAAAATTAGGTCTTCAAAAGTCGCATGATACACGAGTATGTTAAAAGTGGTTGTAGATACCCTGATAACATTTTCAAAGTCTTCGGCCATCTTGTGACGTATTTTCTCACTCTCCTTTAGTTAAACACTCTCTTTGAATAGATAAGAAAAGAATTGCCTTTGTTTAACTGCTTCGCTCGCATTTGATTATACCAACCACCTCTAGTCTCCTTATCTGAATAAATGATCTACCGTTGCGATCATTAACATCCCCAATACTGCGATTATTACACCTTTATTGATTGAATCCCTTCACTATTACTCTTGGCCGCTTTCGCCGAACTTAACCAATATAATTCTTTTCCTTCATTCGGTCAGGCCTTATTTTTAAATGAAATATCGATCGCCTTGATCTATTTTTCTTAGCAGATCTGCTGATGGCCCAAGAAAGCTGAAATGGTTAAGAATTTCCATTTCTTACGTCGACTCTCTCCTGTCCGCTTCCTTATTGCCACCATTGCTACTACAACCATTGCATGTTTTAACTAAAGATAATATGTCTTTTTTTATACTTCTATAAATAGTAATATATTTATTCACGCAGATCCACTTATATGTTTATTTTGCGCGCAAATAAGCTGGCACGCTTAAGATTTAAAACCAAGTCAAAACCACATTATCAACACCAATTTGTTTTTGTTTTTGTTGGTCTGAATATCCGATATGAGTATTTATATTTGTTATATAGGCATCTGTGTACGAGTAGGAAAGTTAAGCAACGCATAAATAGTACATCTACTACAAGAGGTAGCCAATGTTGTCACATGTGCACAAAAGAGCAGGAGTAAAACGTTTTATCTGCGCTATTCGTATTTCAGGGTCAATCAAGCGAAAGCATCACTTGAAATCAACAGTCAGCAATCATCATTCAGATCCCGTAGACTTTCGTAAAGAGTATATAATGACTTAATAAGCGTAGCTTAGTTGCGGCACAAGGCCGAAAGTATGGGACAATCAGTGAGGATCGAACTCATTACTCAGTCGTAATTCATCGAGCAAGACAAACTTGATAACCATTACACCACGTCGAAGTGCCATTCTGTAAAAAGTAGATGTGATAAAATCTGGATGAGATTCATATTCATGGCGCTTGATCCTATGATTGATCTACTGAGCAGGTTATCATGCCTGTGTGTTGTACATTTTGACTATAATAAGTTGAAGACACCTGTTCAAATAAATTCTGTTACAATATCCATTACGCAGGTACATATACAACGTATATAAGTAAATGTATTAGTCTGTATGGCTGTTTATATACGATATGTTAACAGCATATATGATGCAAAATATGTATGTGAAATAGATATGAAAAGATTAAGCTAGATAGCTAGTAAACTAGATAGATTGAGAGATATATAGATTAGGTTGAGTATACCATAGAACACAAAGGAGACGAATGAAAGTTATTAAGCCGTGGAGAGTGTGTGTATGCGTGCTTTGAAAACCTACATGGAAACCTTGCCTTTTATCTGAATCGGAATTCTCCAGTGTTTTCGACAACTGAGACCCGTCTATTCTCTCTTCGATCAGAAATTATCCTTGAACAGATGATGACTTATTTCTGTCGACATTGATAATTAGTTCAATAGCTATTTTGTTTTAGTATTTGGGAAATATATTAGAATAATTCAGGACTTATATTGTGAACGAGTCGCCTGCATACCGATATAAAATGAATTTGAGTAAATACACAAAAAATTGATACGAGCGGAAGATAAGATTCTCTTTTCTCATCAGATTTATTTAAACTTATGATGTGATCCTGAGAAAAATGGATGTTCCGCCATGATATATTACTGGCAGCCATAATCTTAACATATGATATGCAGATGATTCAGTGTTGGTAACAGACACGGGGAAAAAACTACAAGATCTCCTAAGGAAGGCAATAAAGGAAAGCAAGAAGAAAGGACTAAACATCAATTTTAAGAAAAAAAGGAATTTATCATTATTAACAAAAGAAAGCAAGTTCGAAGGATATACCCGTCAGAGAGAATCAAATATGAAAATGTAAATATCTAGGCTGAGTTTCAACAGTAGAGGGAAAATGAGATACAGAAGTCGAAAGGTTAATCCAGGTATTAAGAAACAGGAGAATTTCAATAGAAACAAAGAAAAAAAGACTGAAATTTTATGCTATATCGGTCTTCCTATATGACAATGAAAGCTTGAAAATATCCTCACAGACGAAAAAGAGATTTTGAGGCAACAGAAATGTAATTCGACAAAATGGATGCTGAGAATCACATGCACTGAACATGTAGGCAACGACGAGGTTTTAGATAAAATGAAAACAAAAAGACACTTCGACAAAAGGAAGAAAGAGAAATTTCTATAGAACATAATTTGAAAATAGGGCTTGACACTGTCAGAAGATATTGAAAGCAAGATGGACAGAGGAAAGAAACGAATAACCAACTGAATAGGCTTGTATAAATTATTGTCAGAACAAGGAATTAGACTGATAGCAAAAAGGCAATACTTACACAGAGCTGTAAAAGAAAGGAAATTGTTGAAAGCCAAGATCGCCCACGCCCTGAATGGACACTGCACATAGAAAAAGAAAAAGTGAGCAAATACTTTAAATCTGGGGGGGGTACTTAATTATGTGTTCATTTAACCACTGAATTCTAGGTACCTCCATCTTTCACTGACAAAATAGCATAGCATGATGAATAATAGCCCCAAACTTAATATAAACAAAATTTTATCGTCAAAATGTTTATCTTATTCAGAGGAAATACCAATTTATTTTTTATTATTTTATTAATTTTTTAATACTTTCTAGCATGTTTGAAATTTTAGTTAAAAATCTTGGTTTTTTGTTGTTTTTTTTTTTCGTTAGCGATCGACGTAATATTTACAATTAGAGTTTTAGCGCCTTTTTTTTTTTTTTTTTTTTTTTGAGAATTACATTGCCATTAAATATAACGAAAAATGGGCGCCAATCAACAATTTCTGTTTCAAATACACCAGAGCATTTTTCTTAATGGAAATAATAAATTAATCCTTTAGCTTTCAAGTAAAGTTAAAATAAAAGCTTCAAGAAAGCTTTTTCATTTATAACAAAAATTCATTTTAACCCAAGGTATCGAAAATTAGTAGAGTTACCTACTCATTACTCTGATGATTATTCTTTGTCAATGCCAAATGAACAGAGGTAAGACATAGAGGATCATACTTTCCTTATAACATTTGAACGAATACGTAGTGGGAAGTGAACTCTATAGCAGCATCAACCGAAATTCGAACTCAATTTGTTGGATCTTTTTATTCAGTTGATAACCATGACTTGGCCCCTTACATTAAAGGCAGTTACCTAGGTCATCTCGTAGATCTACCGTCTACCTATATTTATTGACATCTCATCTTAGTTTATTCATTTCTTTCTTTCTTTGATTTACAGTCACACCAAGTTGAAATACCGGTTGCCGTACGATCGTCGAAGTTAAGCAACGTCGATAGTGGCCGGTACCTAGATCGGTGACCGCTTTGGAATACCAGGTTCTGTAAACTTGGAAGTGCGGCTGATGTAATGAATAATGGATTGGAATTCTTAATGAACGAACCGAGTTAAAATTCCAATTTGGTTCGTTATATTCACACAAACACCAATCCTTTGAATCTGCCGTTTCTCCCTCAGCTATGGGTTAATAAGTAAGATGTGTATCACTAAACTATCATTATCTCCCGCAAAATTCTTATAATATAAAATCTATTTTCTGGCTTTAAATATCCTGCAAATCTGGGTAAGCCGTAGAAAAAAAATCAGTCAAACATTCTTTCTTTCTTTTCAACATCTTCCCTGTTATCTTTCTTTCTTTCTCTATTCCTTCCTTCCTTCCTTCCTTCCTTTCTTTCTTTTTTCTTTCTTTCTTTCTTACTTTATTTCATTCTTTCTTTTCAACATCTCCCCTGTTATCTTTCTTTCTTTCTTTCTTTCTTTCTTTCTTTCTTTCTTTCTTTTCAACATCTCCCCTGTTATCTTTCTTTCTTTCTTTCTTTCTTTCTTTCTTTTCAACATCTCCCCTGTTATCTTTCTTTCTTTCTTTCTTTCTTTCTTTCTTTTCAACATCTCCCCTGTTATCTTTCTTTCTTTCGCTATTCCTTCCTTCCTTCCTTCCTTCCTTCCTTCCTTCCTTTCTCTACGTATCACTGAGGGAGGTGTTGGGCTTTCTTGGTCAGACACACTTCCTACAATCTGAACAAAGAATGAATTTGAATATATTCGTCGTCGAGCCGAGAAATGATATATGTATATATATATATATATATATATATATATATATATATATATATATATATATATATATATATATATATATATCATTCTCTTTATATCTATGTATTTCAATTTGCACATGGATGTTTATCTCAGTTTATTCCTATCTATCTATATCTATCTATCTATCTATCTCTATCTATCTATCTATCCTCAGTTCGTTCATATCCATAGATATGAACAGACTGACAAGGATAGATAGATAGATAGATAGATAGATAGATAGATAGATAGATAGATAGATAAGAATAAACAGAGATAAATAGATCTATCTATCTATCTATCTAGTTAGATATAAACAGAATGACGTCGATACATAGATATTAATTTCTAAATATACTTATCTATTGATGTCACCTGGTGTTTACAAAACTCTCTCTTCGCTCTTACTACAAATGTTATGAATCCGTTTATCTAAACTATAAGCCAACGATTTCTTCCTCATTCTCCTTGTGTATACAGATCAAGTTAAAAACTTTGTCCATATTAACATATTTATGGAAGTCGTTGCCAAGTCGATAAAAAGGATCTAAAAATATCATAAGTGGCAATTTATTGCATGCTTCAGAATCCATGTAAGTATAAAAAGATAAAATTTAGAAGGAAAATAAATGAGATGCAAGAATTAAGACCGGTGGTAACATCGATGTATTTATGCTACTTACTATTTCAGACACTGTTAACAGATACGAGACTAGATTTACTCCTAGAGGTCATTCATTCGTATTTTTGGCTTCACACCAAGAAGTCATTAAACTCTTATAAAATAGATACTTCCTTTATTGGCAGTAAATTAGTTGCATCTGACTGGAAGCGCCAGATAGAGATCACTTGTGGAGACTGCAACTGAAGGCTTGTAGATTGACGTCATCTTTGTTTCAACCAACCAGATTTATCCTTTACATCAATGCTCATGTTGATGGTTGTCATATTTTTAATTGGGCTATTTTCCCGGAGGCAATCTAATATAAAATTTTATCGTGGCATTTTGACCCTATCAAAAAAGGTTTTTTTTTTCTAACCTGCCCGGCTCTGTTTCTGTTCTACTATGACATATTGCTGATTCGCCTGCACTGTTCTCGTCACTATTTCTGAAGGAGTGAAGCAATGACATGACAAAGTGATAACCATAAAGCCGGTATCTCATATCAAAAAGTTCGAATAACTGTAAAAGTTATCTTTTTCCCACTGTACTTTCTTAAATGACCAATAGTTTATTACGTTGTCTATCGTGAATATGGCAATTTGTTGAAAGAAAATAAATTGGAAAAAATTCATGTCAAAATTATTTACTGATTCAGAAACTTGCCTCTAGTCTCTTTGTAGATATTTCACTTTTACAAGTGTTTGATTCACCCAATACAAAGCTCAGTATATGGCGTAAGTGACATTCAAGTTAGAAGTCTATTAAATGGGGCTGATTTATGGAGATCGGGTTGTAGATTATGTTAGACAGATAAAGATTAACATTGGATTGACGAAGTTAAGAATGTAGTGTTTGGGGAAGCATCCTCTCGGGAGACTCTTCTCCAACGAAATGATTCAGAGGAAGAATCATTCTGAATGAAGCTTCCTACTTACCAGAAGTAAGGTTCACTCTGTACAAGACCCGGGGGCGACTCGGGTTAGAGGTTTACGTTAAGGGGTAGTTTGTACGAATCAAAGAGGAAAATAACTGTTAATCTTATAATTGAACAATTTAATTGTATAGGGATCAGGGAAGCATCCTCTCTGGAATCGGTTCAGCAAAACAGTGGTTTCACAGGGAGAAGCTGTTCGAGTTGAACTTACTTCTCGCCGATGGATTACGGAGGGAATGTTGGTGATTCGCTACAATGTAAATGGCACAGCGGGAACTAGCCATGAAGGTTAGGCTTGGTGGGACCAAGGAATGTAGTCCGAGCACTTTTCGTGAAAGTGGCGATATGGCAGCGAAGTGTTAGCCAAATCAAGTCGGTGAGAGAGAGGTTGAAGTGTGGAGAGTATTTCGTCACCCACAAGGACACGGAGACGCTTTCGTACAGCTTCCACCTAAATATGACAACAGTACTCCATTCTTGACCTAATCTGGCGCTTGAGCACGTGAAGTGAGGTGCTTCCTGGAGCAGTACACGAAGCCGACCATTTAAAACGCATCTTAAGCGATGGCTCGTAGGTACTAGTTCCACTTGAGGTCAAGTGTTATTTAAGGCCTAATAGTCTGTCATAGCACGGTGCCTCCCCGAGTGGGTAGCCATTCATCATGACTGATGGTGGTTCGGGGTCCAATCGACAATGGTTGAATGTAACTAGTTTGGTTTTCGAGGCATTGAATGTCACCAGTTTTTTTTTTTTACCCAATGAGTACCTCCTGCTAGAGTAGAGAGAGATCAGCTTCCAATCATTGATCATTAAGTGCTTTAGAGTTGCACCGGTATGTAGTCGTATCATCGGCATAGTTGTTTACAAATCCTTTCAATATATTCTTAGCTAGTTTGACCCTGTGTACATAGCGTGTTTTGCTTTAATGGTATGAACAGGTAGAACTAGGGAATATAGTTTGTCGTAACATTTTCTATAGAAATAGCCATAGAGTAGCGATTGGTTTACGACGTTGAATCTTTAGGAAAGGGGTTACAGGGCGGAAAATTATTCATCACCTAACGTATAAAGCGGGGTCGCGTAGCTGTTTCCCGACGCAAGACTCTACCCTTCGACATAGCCTCGTCTAGAGATCCCTTCTGCCCACAGGCAGAAAGTTTGACCAGCATAGCTGGTCAAACTGGCGTTATCAACAGTATGAACAAGGCTAGCACGCTCAATCCTTCGGTCACGATGACTTGTGACTTCGTGCTAGCACAAACACCGAAGACTTCCAAGGATTCCGCCTACCAATTTCAGTCACAAGGCTTGGGTCAGCCCGTGGTATCCACTTTCCAAAAGTGCTGCACGATGGGACTGTCCACTGCAAACCGATAATATCAAGAAATCACCTTTCTGATAAATCGACTCTGGTGAGATTCGAACCCGGGTCTCATGTTCAGAAAATGAGCTTTCTGACTACTCGGCTACGTACCACGTTATAATGGAGCAAATATCATCTTTATTTCCAAAAATCAAGCGTCATTTATTGAAGATATCAAGTCACTACTTGTAATTGACTTACACAGCGTTGTGCATTTTGTTTTGGCCAGTTTCAAAGAATTTCAGGATCATGGCCATCTACAGATTCCTATGATCCTTAGCAATATTTGCCATTATTCTATCCTTCTCATTCTCTAGGCTGCTATCCAGTTAAACAAGCTTGTTGGGTAGGTTACTGGCAGTTTTTCTTTCTGTTTATCTTACCGTTACTATATGTGACTGACAAAGTTTCAAAGCCTTTTTTCCCCATTGTGGGTAATAGAAATTTCAAACCACTGTCATTCTGAATTCTAGGTAAACGTACCGTTGAATTTCATTTTCCTTAAAACATTCCCAGAGCTTACGTTCTGTCCATGGAATTCTCAGCATTGTTCTTCAAATTCATTGATATACAGAATAACTGATATTACATAACAGTTCATCACACTTCTCTTTGCTTTAAACGATATTTTACCTATTTTTTCCAGTTTTTTAGAGTGTATTTTGCTATTCTAGTACTCATCTGTTAAGACACCTCCCTGATATTTAAATTTCTGATATTGTGATGTATCGCTTGCTGACCACCATAGATTCTGATTTCTTCAAATTCATCTTTAATTATTTCTTATCACTTTCCTTTATTGCTTTCTCTCGGGTTTACTGCAGTTTTGTTTTTTCTGTCCACTGATTTCATCTGCATGTTATTTTGTTAAGACTCTGTCCACTGTTAATATATCTAGATAGGAATTCTAGTATATCTTAAGTTTCAAAATACCAAACAATTTCTCCTGCCGCCAAATAAGACTTTGAGTGATGTTTCAGCTTCTCTTCTACATTTAGTAATTTCGCAGATTCTCGGGTATGATAAGAAATCCATAGTGTAAAAGAAGTCTAATTTCCAAACGGTTTATAGGATTAAAGAATTAAGGAAACCTTATCCTCCTGTAACTAGAAAATCTGTTTATCGAGATGTTAGATTCTGTAGTAACAGTTAAAATATTTGAAATAATTTCTGTTGTTTTGTGTGATTCACGCTAGCAAATACCAGAGACCTGAATGGAATTTACTTCCCATCAAGAAATTATGATCTAAGAATGATTGATTCATTCATTTTCTTCTGTTTATCAAACTATTGCACGTTATTTGAAGCAAAAAATAATAATTATGATTTAGTGATACAAGTTCTAAACTTATTAACCCATAGTTGGGGAGAGAGAAGCAGCGGATTCATAACTTTTTCAAGGGTACTTGTACGCAAGTCGATATAACAAACCTAACTGGAATTTGAACTCGGCTCTCTCATTAACAATTCCGAGCCATTATTCATTACAACACCTGCACATTAAAGCTTACAGCACTCAGTATTCCCAAGTGGTCAGCCATCGAGGTACAAGTTTTACTGTTGAAAGTAAGTAACTGAAAGTTCTATTCTAGCTGTTTTTCTCCTGCACTTATCTTTTGTTTTCCTGCGTTCTTGTTAAATACGATCTTCTGAAATTTAAATGCAACATCAATCTTCGTCTTTCTGTACCCTGTTCTTTTAATGTCCTTTCTCCACAATAGCGTTTTCTTACATTCTCAATAACCTCTTATGCCTTTCCGTTGTTATAAATGGCGTTATCGCGTTGCTTGTATTGAAACGATTTAAAATTTTATTTTTTTCATTTTGTTCATTGCATTAATTCCTTGAAACAAATTTAGCAATGTAAAGTGTCCAATTTTTATCCAGGTCTCCGAATTTTGTTTTAAATTATGCCCAATATAGTTTACTAACGAAATCTCTTATAATTTAGATAATTTGGTATCTCTCTTTTGACATATCTAATTTTCAATATACTTTTATTATTTCGAACTATTGTTTACATCTTGGTTGTTACAGACGTTATTATAGACAAAAACGTTTCGACTACATACCTGTAGGTATCAAGTGTCCATTGTTTTGGCTGATATGGGATATGTATTAGTCATTGTGATATTTTTCCTGTGATTCCAGTTATTGTTCGTTCAGCGGAACCAGCGATTCCCTTACTAATACAAGGATTGAATTCACAAAAATAAAAAAAACTGATGATAGTAACATACGTTTTATCAACTCTTGTATCCACTATGCTGACGTTCTGATGTCAACTCTTCTATCCAATACACCGACGTTCTGATGTGCTTCGAACTTTATATTCGCTACCACAACTGCAAAAAAAAAAGAAAAAAAAAAGAGTTCACGCAATTCTTGGTCAGGCTTTACTCGGTGCGGAACGGTTTCGGAATACTGTCCTGATGCTGTATGGGCTGCAGATCTGAATTTTTTTTTTTTACGATAAGCCCTTGACACTGTCGATTTTCAATTCCTTCTTGATCCTTTTATTTCCTCTTGCTGATGCTGGTATAATAATTGCAGGGTAGTTGTTATTCTGAAGTTTTCATTTGATACTGGTCATTTGGGGGGAGGGTTATGTGTCTAGGTCGCCATTTTTTAAAATTTTTTACCGTAGTTGAAGACATTGTATGTACGCGATTCCTTGTAGTTGCAGCAAAGAAAATTAAGGCTAAACAAGCTGGCCCCTAAAGGTAAGGAGGAACATCAAAAATCCATAATGAGCGGGGAAACATGGCTACTCATGTATGAAGAGAAAGGGAAATGTATCAGGCACTGTGAAATGAGGTGAAATACTTGACAAGGAAGTGTTAAACCTGAACGAATCAGCGCATATGTTATGGGGACGTTCTTAGTAGGCTTAGCGTATAAATTGATACAATATGGAAGCCGCTAATAAAGAAAGGCGAATGGCAGAAAGTTTTCAACTGCAGCAATCAAAACATGACTAGCAGCAGCAGTAGCAGCAACCAGCGGGTTAGGTCTCCAAGGCCATTACAGCAAATCGTCATACGGGACAATGGTCGATTTGATTAAAGCGTTCGTAAATTTGGCGACATAGTCATTGGGAGTTCGGGAAGTGTGTACTTGGATTCAGTGTAAATGATCGAACAATAACTGAGTACCTAGACACGCGCAGTGGAACGAGAACAGGCTACAACCGTATATTAAACAAATGGTTCAGAACTCCCTGTAAGTAATCCAGATCAATATACACCCGAAAAGAACGGAGGTCACAACGATCGAGATTCTGTGATAACAACAACAAAGATAAGGACAATAGTCTGAATATAAATAGTGTAAATTCATGCAATAAAATAATAATAGTGACATATCCTATCATAAAAGAAATCAGTACATTCAGTGTTTTACTCCTTGTAAAAGCAAGGTTACTCAGATGAAAGAAATACTTAATAATCATATAAATTCTTCATCTGAGAAATTTGAAAGCTATTTCAGTATTTTAGTTTATTATCACTATCTCAAATGAAATTAACAAGTAAGAAATAATTTTGCAAAAATACATTTTATTAAAGCAATAAAAATGTAAATACTAAAACAAATTAATAACAAAATAAGAGAAGTGACCCAAATATATAACTGGTCTATCGCAGAAAGAAATGGCAACCTACTGTGGGAAAAAAATCTCGTCAGTCATGTATACAAGATCGCCTAAGCGTGTATCACGCATGGGACACAACTGACTGATCTTCGGAAGTAAACTGAGGATAAAACAGTATATACCGACTAAAACTGTACACCAAAGACCAAGTTTAATCTAACAAATACAATATTTAGGAGCTGGTTATTTTAACCACATCAACCTATAATTCTGCTTACACGGAGATGGTTGGTAGGTCTTAATATAAGCAAATTCCATCACCTTCAAATGAAATTCAGCATTAGCTTTCCTCAGTACTTTTTGCTGTCAAATGAAGCAACACATATAAGAAATCTAATTAAAAATTTGCACGTTCATCCAGAACGGAACACATTAAAAATATTTACTTATTCCTTTAAGACAGCTCCAACATGAGTTTTTTAATTGTAAATGTTATATGTCTCAAAGATTGAACCATACATACGTAAGGTCGTGTATATTAGAATGTACACTGCAATTAATGTAACTGGAAAATTGATATAGTATTTACTTTTATCGGACTATTGTCCTCATCTTTGTCGCCATATTTATTACAACGTTTCGACTCGTACGCTCCGGGCTACTTCAGGTGGTTGGAATGTCGAACTGAACTCTTTCTTTCGCTCACTGGGGTAGACTGTTCTAGTTCCACGTGCCATGGCACAGTGGATAAAGGCATTAGATAGATCCAGTGACAGGACCCAAAGAGTGTGAGTTCAATACCCGGTTAAGGCATTACAGAAATTTCAGAGTGAACTTAACAGGAGATAACTGATAACTGACATCCATTAAACATGGCACGTGGAACTAGAACAGTCTACCCGAGTGAGCAAAATAAAGGGTTCAGTTCGACATTCCAACCACCTGAAGAAGGCCGGAGCGTACAACGGCCGAAACCTTGTAATAAATATGGCTTCAAAGATGAGGACAATAGTCTGAATAATGTAAATAATGTACATAATATCTCAACTCAAAAATATAGACAGATAAAAATTTGATAACTGGGAAAGTTCTGCTGATACAGTGTGACGCCAGACTGGAACATACTTATCAGGAATAAGTAAAAACAACTTCGACAAATCAGATCGATTTCCAACGGTCAATATATCATAGGAGCATTAGTTTCCATCAGGAAGTGGACTCCATCAAAAATCGATAGCCGCTCTATCAATATGAATGCAATAATCAATCGCAGTTTCGGAATATTGGGGATGAAACAAATTATGGAAATGGTCGGCTTCAGTTCGTCGAATGAAGTGCTGTATCGAAAACTCTTCTGTATAGAGAAACGATGATTTTGCTTAAAGAGTTGTTTGAATCTCCGATTGATTCTACGATTTCGGATTTGATGTTAGAGAGGGAGCAATTGAAATGTTCTGTAATGTTAAAGGGGTTTTAATATATCATATTTCTGGTTGACAATAATGATGAGGTTAACACATTGCTTTTTTTTTTCTTCTTTATAGCAGATATTCAAACAAATTAGTATATAAAAGGGAAAACAATGAAAATAAAATACACAGAAAGAAAAATATAATTTGGTTCAATCCACCCTATAATATGATAATAAAAAGTAAAACAGGCAAAACAAATATCTTTAAACTAATTGACAAAAATTAATCTAAAAGCAAAGATATAAAAAATTATCAATAAAATAGAATCGAAATTACAGTTACAGCTGCAAGGCTAACAGGGAAAAATAATACTAACGAAAATATACTGAATAAAATTAATAACCCTCAGCAGAATTATACGAGCAAATGTAATTGTACAAACAAGGGAATTTGTCCGCTTTATTGGAAATTATTAACCTGTAACATAATATGCAAAGTTACCATAACTAATAACATTAACAGAGACGAAAACTTTTATAGAGGTACTACAGAAAAAAAAAACTTCAAAAAATATATATTATAACCACGTAATATCTTTTGACAGAAAAGATATGCTAACAACAGTACTCTAAAAATGCATATGGACCCCAAATCGAAGACAATATCCACACCAAAATATGGTGTAGTGGATAGCGGCTCGGATTGAGGAATCAGAGAGCCGAGTTCGAATTCCAGTTGAATCCATTACATTATGGGAAAGGGATTAATCCTATTTCTCTCTCTCCAGTAAGGAGTAAATAGCAGGAAAAACCGGGTTTTATACCCTTGGATACCTAGGAGAACAACAACTCTGAATTCAAAACCTCGGTTGGGTACATTGCGGCACGGAGTGCACCAAGTCTCGACATTCGGCCCTTCTAAATAACAAAAACAAAATAATCAATAAGTTAAAACATATAAACAGGTATTTGTTTTCTCATTTAAGTATATTTTATTTATTTTTTTTTATATATTTATATATATATATATATATATATATATATATATATATATATATATATATAAGGAAATGACATTGTTGCATTATTTTTGACACTCAGAGACGAAAGAAGAAAGCAAAGGAATGGCGAGAGATTATAAGGAAACAACAAAATGATGAAAAAGAGAAATAACTACTGCATTCTACACAGATGCACACACAAACACACAAACACACACACACACACGGATACACACAGAGAAAAAAGAAAAAGAATCTTTGACCAATAAATAGCGCTTAAATGATTTCTTAACTTAATGTTAAAAACAACGAAAATGAGTTAATCTGCAGTCAAGTGTTGAAACCTCCTGAAAGTGGACAGAAAATATTACAAAAAGATTCGTCTAAATTCTGGAGTCGGGGTGTGGAATATAACGCCAATCAGCTAAGTGACAAGATTTATATTTGTATTAATCCTCTCTCTCTCTATATATATATATATTGTACAAACAAGGAAAATTGTACGCTTTACAGCAAATCATTAACCAGTAGCATAATATGCAAAGTTAAAATAACTAATAACATTAACAGAGACGGAAACGTTTATAGAGTTGTTATAAATATATATATATATATATATATATATATATATATATATATATATATATATATATATATATACTTTATATGAACTTTTTTATTACATTAGAATAAAATCCTTAAAACATTTCTATTGTCATACATGTTTTATTGTACATTATTTACATTATTCGGACTATTGTCCTCATCTTTGTCGCCATATTTATTACAATGTTTCAGTCGTTGTACGCTCCGGCCTTCTTCAGGTGGTTGGAATGTCGAACTGAACCCTTTATTTTGCTCACTCGGGTAGACTGTTGGGAGAGATATCTGCGAAGTGTCGTCAAGCTTTTGAAGGTTGTCCTGATGTTATATGGACCGCAGATCCTTTGTATTTTCTCTGAAACCCCTTCACATAAGGCAGGCAGACTGTTTTCTAAGTGTTGTTGTCCTCCTCATCTTGTACCCGCCTATCCCAGGGAGATGCTGCCAAGTACCCAGGGTAGTTGTTACGTTGTAGGGTACTACTTATACTGACCAATTCTTTATCTAATGTCTCTGACGAGGAAGAACCCCCATAGAGGAGAAGATGCCTAAAGACAGTGTGTACGCTATCCCGTGCAGCTGCGGAAAGAAATATAAAGGGGAGACAGGCGGCCCCATCAAGGTAAGGCTTCAAGAACACCAGAAAGCTGTAACACGAGGGGAAGTGGAAAGATCAGGCGTGGCTGACCACACATGGAGAGAGAAGGGAAATCACCGCCCTCTGTGGGATCAAGTTGAGATCATAGACAAGGAACACCATTGGAAAATTCGTAAACTTAAGGAATCAGCACATGTGCTAGGCCACAAAAATCTCCTGAGCAGACCAAGCATAGAAATAAATACAATATGGGAACAAGTAATAAGGAGTGCCAGAGATAAGCAATAATAACAACATAGTTGTAATATGAGCTCTGGTAAAAACATGCAATGATAACAGCAAAAATTGCAATATGAGCATTGGTAAAAATAGTTGCTGAAAACATTAGGCTTATAATACCCAAAATGTCCTCAAGGACACATGACACAGTGGATAAAGGCGTTGGTTAGATCCAGTGACAGAACCCAAAGAGTTTGAGTACAATACCCGGTTAAGGCAGTGGAGAACATTCAGAGGGAAAATTAACAGGAGATAACTGATAACTGACATCCATTAGACTTGGCACGTGGAACTAGAACAGTCTATCCCAGTGAGCGAAATAAAGGGTTCAGTTCGACATTCCAACCACCTGAAGAAGTCCGGAGCGTACAACGGCCGAAACGTTGTAAAAAATATGGCGACAAAGATGAGGACAATAGTCCGAATAATGTAAATAATGTACATAATACCCCATCTCAGAAATATAGACAGATGTTTTATCATATTCGAAATTCTCTAAATGCACATGATAATTGTTCAGATGAGCTTTTCGCTAAGGTTCCAAGAATCTTTGAATTTTAGCGTAGTACTAGACTAGCGAGGAGGTCTCATCAATTTACAGTTGAGTTGGCTTGATGTAGACGTCAATTCTATGCTAACAGTTTCTTTATCGCACTTCAACTTTTAGCTCCATGCTTTTCAGCCACTTTTAATCTGCAAAAATTGAAATGCAATGTCAAGTGCTATCTACTGTACCCCATATTACTCTTTTCTTCTCGCTCCTTGGCAACGTTTCTAATTCTAACTCTTCCACCTACCCCCTTGTGTATCAGTAGGTTTAATGGCTTGCTTGGGATTAACTCGATTACATATATATATATATATATATATATATATATATATATATATATATATATGTGTGTGTGTGTGTGTGTGTGTGTGTGTGTGTGTGTGTGTGTGTGTGTGTGTGTGTTTAGGCAGCAATCCTCCATGTATGCATGTTTCATTAAAACGACTCCTTAAGGTGCTACGATTAAGCTTTTTATTTAATTTTATTTTGTGTTCGAACAAGTGTTTTCTTTTTTGGGCATATTTCAACAGTTTCTACACACTGTGTGTCCAAAAAAGAAAGCACTTCTTCGAACACAAGAAAAATTAAATAAAAAGCTTAATCGTAGTATTTTTGTCTGTCGTTGTTAATGAAACAGTCATATATATATATATATATATATATATATATATATATATATTATATGCATATTACTCTGAAGATATCAGAATAGCTAAGTTATAACTTTACGCTGAGTAGTTCTCCGGCAAATTATCTTTACCTTATCATAAAACAAAGAAGCACTGCAAGGACTGCTTAAAAGAGTTCCTTGAATCTTGCAATATACAAGAACCTGAGTGGGGTAAGTGTTGATTATAAGCGAAATAGGTCGAGGCGTACAATTCTTGAATGCACTTAGCTCTTCCGACAACATGCACTGAGCTGGGTAAATATCAAGTGTCAAACTGTAAAAGGGTAAATCATCAATCCTGCAATCCATCAATTAACATGTGATGAATATGGCAGAATCTTTTTCCAGTGCAGGCCTCATTAGCCAGAAGAATCGTCATATTGGTAGACCTTTGACAGATTACCATCGGTACTACAAAGGAAATAACATGTGAGGTGTATCAGAAAAACTACAGAAACCGCTCCGATTTAAGCTGTCTCATGAAAACACACTAGCAACATGAACACATTTTACGCAACAGGCTAGTCCCATTGCGAAAACAGCTCTACTCGTCTGCAAAAGGATGTGAAATTCTGAAGAGAACTAATACCAGCAATCAACGTTGCCAACGACAGTCGTACACGTCTAATGAGTCGACATCATATGCGTAAAAAATATAAAACAAACTCTTATTAATAATAACTTCCCTAATTGTATTGCTGATGAACAAATATGATGTTCTGTTAGAAATTGTAATACTAAGCGCCGTCCTGGGTATGACGAAAAACTACATCCATGTCCTGGGTAAGACGATAAACTACGTCCAGCAGCAAGGGCTCTGATAAGGATGTTTAGAGGAGCGTGAAATCACCTCTTAATTGCTGGTGTTCCCAGGTCCACCTTAATTCGGGGTGGTAGTGTGACGTCGTCCCCGGGTCGCAGCGCCAACTGTGACGTTCTATCCTGATCTATCACGGCGCCAGTTGTGACGTGGTCGTTCCAGGGTCCTATCCCGGTCACGACACCAGATGTGACGTCCCTAAACAGCACCAATTGTGACGTCTTCGCTGCGGCGCCAGCTGTTCGCTCCTCGCTGCTCCGTCCGGGTGTCACTGCTCCAAACGTGACGTTCTAATCCTTTGGTGATTCGGGTAGGAATCTGGTTAGATTTGATATCAGCCTCGCCGTTCCCAACCTGCTTCCAACGCCTGGTTACCAAGGTAACTGCACTGATCTCCAGTCTGCCTACCCACGTTGTGAATTGATCTTAGACAGACGAGATCAAACAGGGGTTGGGGCCGTAATGCAAATTGAGTTCAGCGGGGGTGATAACACACAAATATGCATAAAAGAAAAGAAAATGAAAACTCAAAAAGTTCAAAGTATCAAAAAAAAAGGTAACAAACTTTTTTATGTCTAGTTGTTCGATACATAGGACCGCATCTACCTCCCGACCCGTTCTGTGGATTGTGGCACGTCGCTTTCGCTAGGCAAGTTTTAACGCTTCAAGTTGTCTGCTCTCTAAGAAATTTGTGTTTCGGTGTGTCTTTGGACGAAAGTAGAAAAACTTATTTCTGTGGTCTGGTTCTAAGTCGCTCTTCAAACTAATTGTTCTTGGTTGAAGAAGAGTCCAAAATTTTGCGTGAATCTTGGTCAGCTATCTTGAGGCGGCTTCAACACTGGGCACTCATCTCTGCCGTCCGGGGCTGAATTAACTGTCTTCTGCCCGCCAGGGTCGAACGAACTACTGGGCACTCAGGGCCAAACGAACTAACTCTGCCCGCCAGGGTCGAACGAACTGATTTCTGTCTGGTGGAGCTTCGTTTTTATTGACGCCGACCAAAACCGGGGTGGGTCTGTTGGCGTCAGGGGTTCCTCGATAATTCTAAATACATATCCACCTCTTTTATTTCTGGTTAGGATTTTCCCTCTTTTCCATTTTTGGTAACTTTTTCTCACCCACTTTCTCACCATGCTTCTTAGGGGCGTGAACTGCCCTCCCCACTTCTTCGTAGCGGCTTCTCATACTTATACTCTGGATAGGGGCGTCGACTGTTTTCTTCGTGCATCACGTGACCACTCTCGGCCAAAGAGGTCTTGGTCGGGTATCTTTCCTCCTCCTTCGTGCGTCATGTGATCACCACTTGACCAATGACGTCTTAGTCGGGCGTGAACAACCCGTGGCTTTGTTTTGGAAAAGAAATATACCTTGCCTAACTAAAAAAAATGAATGATCTCCCTCTTTCTTTTTTTTTCTTTCTTTCAAATCGCCGTTATCATGGGCGGATAATGTGACAACTCTTTGTTCAACACGTGGCGTTTGTCAAGCAGTTTATCGGTAATGCATTAGACGGCTGGATTATCCGACATGGTCTAAGAAAGGAATTTTCTCCAAGTTCTCCGCCAGTCTGGCGTCTCCAAAGCAGAAATAAAAATATTTCAGTTTCCTTCGGTTCATGTGTCTGATAACAAAATTTTATTATCGCAGGGCAAAAGTCTGTTTTGTCGAAAAAAAAAAAACTTAACCAGTGAAACTACTTGTGTGGGATTTTAATTTTCCATACCCAGCTAAGGCTTCAAGCTACACCTGTGTTTTGTCAATTATCAAAATCTAACGTTTTCAAGTGGACTTTTTTTTGGTGACATCTCTTGATAACACAATTCCATTTGCGCGGATAATTGGAAATCGGTCAATGCTTGTTCGCAGGTGGCCTAGATGTTTTCTCGTACCAACAGTTTAGATAACACCTCCCCACCCACTCAATTTCATTGTCATTGTAATGAAACTCTTTTCGACATTTGACACCTATCAAAAATAACCCTTTTCTTTCTTATTCCCGTCTCTTGCCGTGTGTGTGTGTGTTCGCCTATGATCCGTCCCGCATTACCTTTTTCCTTTTCCCTTTCTTCGTTTTCTTTTCTTTCTTTCAAATCGCCTGAATGCATGGCGGTTCAATCCTCTTTAAAAAAAAAGAAAGAATTATTCTTAAAACCCTAAAATACATTTCGGCCTTAAATAATCCTCAAATGGTTGATAAACCGTAAAAAGCAAATCATATATCTATAAATATATCTTTCAAATCGCCTGGATGCATGGTGCCACAGTAGCACCTGTTAGGGTCCCAGTTTTGGGTAAATAGTTAACCCCCAAATTGGGTCAAAACACTATGAAAGTATAAAAATAGGTCTTAATACCAGAAAAATGAAAATTTGAAGAAAAATTATTACCAGCAATATATTATTACCAGCAATACTTTTTTGAAAACAAAAATATTACCAGCTATAGATTTTTCGAAAAAAAATATTACCTAAATTATATTTTTTGAAGGAAAAATATTACTGGCAATACATATTTGAAAAAAAAAATTATCAACAATGAAAATATTTTCGGCATTAAATAACCCATTGTGGTTGATATGCCGTAAAACAAACCAAACCAAATCATTGCGAAGCAAATAGAATATAATGATTGTCAACTAACCCCAAACATATCAATCTTTTATATTGCAACCAAATGCATTCTAATTATAAACAAGAGGATAATATCCAATAAATAAATAAATAATTACCAATATATCCACCACAGTTCCCAGTAAAATAAAATAAAATTAATTATATACTACACGAAATCTAGTATATCTAATTCAATCATTCGTAACGACTCCTCCCCACCCACCAACGTATTGCAGAAAACCAACATTGTATATAAATTTAAAAGCCTTTTGGGAGATTGTATCACCAACAAAAAAAATATTCATGTCGTACAAACTACGACAAAGTTGTCTCAATGGCTGAGTTTTCATTTGAATGATATGTCCAACATTTCTATATATTTACAACCGCATACCTGCCTACGTTCGCAGGTCCGAAAAAATACATCTATACTTATTTATGAAAATAATAAACATGAAGTAAAAATTCTTGAATCTATCTATATTAAAAAATGGAAACCAAACCTGAATAAAATTAATCATGAATACTGCACAAATGTTTTAAAATGCGTGCAATAGATAAGTTAAAATATTAGGGTTTGCAATAAAAATTTCAATACTTATTTCTTATAAACTCTCAACACATCATACCTAGTTACCTCCCCTGATGCGCTGGCAAACTACCACTCAGTAAAAACTTTAACTTTCAGATGTTCATCACATTCAATTGTCTTTGAATATGATGAACACTACAATGTTTGTCTTGAAATAAAAAACACACTGATAATGACATTGTGCTTTTCGAAAGAACTCAGAATAAAATATGTATGAGCATGGCGATTTTCTCTCTTCCTTTGAAATTGGCACCAAGAAGCTTGTCCGTGAATATAAAAGGATACAGTTGAAAATAAGTATAAAAAACCTTGTCTAAATTATTTAATGAAAAATGTCCCAATATATATATATATATATATATATATATATATATATATATACACACACAGTAGCGAGCATAATGATCAGAACGATGTTAAGAAAAAGTCTAAATATGAAATAACGTTTTATTTTAAAGCTTCAAAGAACATTTTAGCAAGGAAAAATAAGGATATAAAGGTAAATTATATAATTCCAAAATATAAAGATCAATAAACTTATTTTGATAAAGTGATAAAAATAATTATAGAACATTCGAAAACAATAGATGATCAAAAACATCAGAACGGTTAAATAAATCCATAAAATTTAATAATTATTTTGCATTATTGAATTATTTTTAGGGTAAGAATATAAAATAGGGTATTTTATTAAATTACACCGGCTTTTGCATTGTAAACATGACGAAAAATATATGTGACGTCATTGGAACTTAGAATGCTGATGGTCAAGATAAATTCTCGATTGGAGTGTTATTCATAGTATTTTAAGAAAACTTGGGAAAACTGGTCATGTGAAGCCAAGAAACTACTTGGCAGGCCTAGGAAAACTACTGCAATGGAAGACAGATGGATTGGTAATGAATCAAAAAGGATCGATATGCGACAGCAACCGCTATCTCTAAAAGAGCTAATGCTAATCTTGGTATTAAAATATCAAGGCACATTATTTCCCGAAGACTTAATGAAATAAATTTGAACCGTCGAGTAGCCTCTACGAAGCCTTACATTTCTAAAAAAGAATCAAATAAGCCGATTGAAATTTGACACTGAACACGTCATATAGACTGAAGAACAGTAGAATTTCAGCGATGATTCAGAGTTTAAGCTGTTCGCTTGTGACGGGAGAAGGTTCGTTCGACGCAGTCCTAAGGAACGATATTCGTCTCAGTGTGATGGTGTTTGGCAGAATTTCAGTTGCTGGTACAGGAACTCTTGTCAGGATACACGGTAAAATTAACGCAACTGTATATAAAGAGATATTGTAGAAACATGGTGTACCTAATTTGAGAACTGTAATTAATCAACCAGCTGTATTTATGCAAGATAACGCGGCATGTCACGCAGCGAAGATTCTTAAGACATTTCTTTCTGAGGAGGATGTTACTGTTATAGAGTGGCCTGCTCAAAACCCAGACATGAATCCTATTAAGAATGTTTTGAAGTTACTAAATGAAAGAGCTAAGGAAAAGAATCCAACAAATATCGAAGATCTATGGACTAATTTGAAAGGAGAATGGGAGAAAATATCCGTTAATGAATGCAAGACATTAATTCGCTCATGTAGCAAAAGATGTCAAGCTGTTATTGCAAGGTCTACACATCAAGTACTAATGAATAATGAACGCTGTTTTCATTTAGATATAATGTATCCATTATAATAGTATGATTTTATTAATCAGTCTGATGTTTTTCATCGTCTATTTTTTTCGAATGTTGCATATCTCTTCTTAAACTTTATCAAAATATGTTTATTGATCTTTATATTTTGGAATTATATAATTTACCTTTATAACCTTATTTTTCCTTGATAAAATGTTCTATGAAGATTTAAAATAAAATGCTATTTTACATTTAGACTTTTTATTAACATCGTTCTGGTCTTTATGCTCGCTACTGTATATATATATATATATATATATATATATATATATATATATATATATATATATATATATGTGTGTGTGTGTGTGTGTGTGTGTGTGTGTGTGTCTGTGTGTGTGTTCATTACGTACCTTTAAATATTCATATATATCGTTAATAAAACACATACTCGAACACATATATATATATATAGATAGATAGATAGATAGATAGATAGATAGATAGATGAGAAAGTAGATATGGCCTTTTTGTAACGCTGAAGAAATAAATTAGGATGGATAACTTTTATGCATGATAGAAGTTCATTATATATTCGAAATAAGTGTCGCTAACATTGTGGTTAGTGTTGTTTAAATGGTAGACATTTTTTTTTAGTATTTCACTATTTCTCCGGAAATTTATCTGTTTTCCTGAAAATGTTAAAATATCACAGAATAGAAAGAAAGAAAGATGTATCTCCACGTTTGGTTCTGTTTATAATGGCTACACAAATCTCTCGTCTTTCGACTGAAAGTGTACATCTGTCACATGACAGGAAGCAAAAAGCTACAGCGATATGACGAAGGAAGGATTACGTCACACTCACTTTTCTTAGTGGCGCTGAACAATTAGCCAGTTGCGAAGTCGTTTCTCAATGGACTTTAATTGAATCAGAGAGAGAGAAAAAAAAAGGCTAGAAATATTTCTCTGAATGCGCATGCGTGCCAGCACCTTCGTTCTTTCTCGTCTTCTCAACTCTGTTATCTTTCATTCTCTGCCATTTCTTTACATCCCACCACACCGTATCGAGTTTCAATATTTAACAATGCGCTCTTAATTTGACATCAAAGTTGAAATATAATCTTTCGTTTCTCTGAGTACAGTCATTCCAAGATATCGTTTTTATTCATACAGCATTCAGTTTTTCTTTTACCATCTCCTTTAGTTTCCATTGCTTTCCATTTTTCTTTCTTTCTTTCTTTCTTTCTTTCTTTCTTTCTTCAGGATGCAATTCTTTCTTTCATGTAATTCTCTTTTTCAGTATTTTCTCTTAGAGTATTTTGATTTATTTTCATTGAATTCTCTCTTTGTTCGTTCTATCTTTATTTTGTTTGTTTCTTTCTTTGCCTACTTTAATTTTTGCCTTCCTTCTTTTTCTCCCATTCTTTATTTTAATTTCGCTTAGTGTCTTAGATTTCTCTTTTTCTTTATTTTAATTATTTTATTAATTCTTTTTAATTTTAATCTTTTATTTCGTACAAATTCACTTTATTCATTCTTTGTCGTTCATTTCTTCATTATTTCTTTTCCTTCATTTTTCAGATTTTATATGACTTTGTTTCTTGCTTCATCATTTTTCCGTTTTTTTTATTTCTTTCATTCTTGATTTTGATTTTGCTTTCTTTATTTTTCTGCGATTAGCTTATTCGATTTCTTTCTTCTTTGTCTTTGTTTCTTGCCTTTAATTTACATCTTGGCTTTTTTCCTACCGATAACATTTTTCTGTTATTCTTTTGTGTTTTATGCTTTATCCTTGCTCTCATTCTGACAGATTTCTTGCTATTTGGCTCGTTTTAGATTGAAAAACGTTAAATAAATTTCTCTGTTATTATAATTAGATGTTTTGCTCTGAGAAAATATCAGTTTTCCGAATGATTCTTTGCTAGGATGTATAGACTTAAATCAGTGGATCTGATCTAATTCAAAGATTTTCTTGATAGACCCCCCAAAACATTTACATTATTCGGACTATTGTCCTCATCTTTGTCGCCATATTTTTTACAACGTTTCGGTCGTTGTACGCTCCGGCCTTCTTCAGGTGGTTGGAATGCCGAATTGAACCATTTATTTCGCTGACTGGGGTAGACTGTTCTAGTTCCACGTGCCATGTTTAATGGATATCAGTTATCAGTTATCTCCTGTTAATTCTCCTCTCCAAGTTTTCTACTGCCTTAACCAGGTATTGAACTCTACTCTTTGGATCCTGTCACTGCATCTAACTAACGCCTTTATCCACTGTGCCGTATAACCTTTGTTAGATTAAGATTTGAACCGTTGTAGCTTAGAAATGATTAAAGATATCTTACTGGAATCCTCTGAAGCATTTATAACATCACTGGACTCTACTTTGATCAATAAGAATGTATAATTTCTTTCCAAGCTTAACTGAAGAATCGTGATGAAATCGATAATAAATGAATGTGACATGTACATCATTAATTAATTATAATTAGATCTTTTCTAATTTATCGCTTTAAGTTGATATGATGTTCCATCTTCCTGTTGAGACCTCCTGATCCAGTTTTCCTCTGTACTGTTTCCCCATTTTTAAACTTATTTACCGCTCTCTTGATTTGATTACACTTTTAATTTTAATTTAGGTCAGCGAATCGGTAGCGAATTATGCATCGAAAAATATTTCATATTTATCTGTATCTCACACATTTAAACCTTTATTTAACTCCTCTCTTTAAAACTTCTCTCTGTTAAATTTGAATCCCCACCTTCGCCTTTAGGCCTTCCTGTTCTTCTTTCTTCTGTTACACCTCTCTCTATAGCTTTCAGACATTTCCCTCTCACACTTGTTTCCCACTCCGACACATACACTCTCACTAAAATTTTATTTTTTATAACCGGAGGTATATGTTCCCATTTCTTTTTGAATTTGTAATTCTGATGAATTGGATCGTGATTACGATTCCAATGTAATAAATTATAACCATGGAATATTAGTGTTTATATATACGCCCGCCCGCGCGTGTGTGTGGTGCCAAATGTAAGTGAACCCTTAAGATAATATTTACAACAATGTCTCTTTTTTCTAGATATTCAACAAATTTACTTTAACTACAAATTCATCAATAAAAATCTTTATTCAACCAATTACAACCGTTTTCAAAACTTCTTATCAAAAGTCTTAATTAAAAATTTAAATTAAGATGTACAAAAGTAAGTAAACTCATACATTAACATTGTATTTTTGCTTTACATATTTGCCAGTTGAAATAATTTATTGTGAACGTGTATACATCAAAATATGACGTGTTTAGTATACTGTGTATACTGTCGTCCACCAGTATAACTCATTGTGTATGCAAAAGATTGCCGTTAGAGACGAAATTTTCAAAAATATACGCCAAGATCAATATATCTTCCTGGTGTTTCAAAAAATCGCCTAGTTGGAACCTATTATGATAGAGAAAACGACTACAAATAGCTATCCGTATTAATTTGGGGAGCTGTAAATTATTTATAAATGGAAACACATTGGTATGACGTCATGAAAATCAAGTTGTCCGCGATAATAACTGCAAGAGGAAGTAGAAATATAGTTCAGAAAGCCTAGAAAAATCCTACTGTGACCATTGCGGTTCTCCAAAGTTCAAATGTCGGAATCAATATGCATACGTCTACAGTGCGAAAAACTCTGAACGATGCCGGTCATCATGTGGAATCTTCCACATTAGCCTTCCCCCCCTTTCGGAAAGATCTATTCTTCCCTAAAAAAAAAAGCCTTAACCAATCACCACTTCGTTTCACTAAATTCAATCTTGTATTGGTTAAGAAACACTAAACTGTAGCAAAGTCGAAACAGCTCCTTTTTCCCGCCGAAGCTCGCTGGAGCCGATTTTTAAACACCAAAGTCTATATAAACAACTGCATGACTCAATTCAAGTCAGTTAGTCATCGAGTTTTGTGAGATGCTACCAAACTCCACGCATGTCAATTCACTGACTCAACATAACTTCAAAATTCTCAACAAACTCAACACAGCACTCGATCGACCATTGTCCGCATAATCAAATTACAATTGATTCAAAAAGTGAACGTTTTCACTACACAAACAGTAATTGTACAATTCATCAATTTAGCCAAACAGTTAAAGGCAAACAACTCTTCACAACTTAAATTCTAACTAGTAAGACACGCATACACACTAATATTTGAACGAATACATTTGAGATTTGTCCTTGCAGAAACCAAATTATTTTAATTTCACTAACAAATCAAAATCATTAACTTTTATTGACCAAATTTCTGCATGAACATTCTTCATAACCTTGTCTCAATTGCCACAATCAACAAACATTCTGTTATCCTTGCATGTATATCTATTGTATATATAAAAATCTCTTTATTGTTGGATCTCTAACCACTGTGTTTTTAGTAATTTCTTGCAATACAAATTGTCCTTATATTCTTTATTTGATCTACGGGTTGTGGGATAATGTATAATAAGCACGCATAATCTTTGCCTTACATAAATTACCTTCTGATACATTTTCACTCAGTTATAACCTGCAACGATCATGTGTGATTGCCTAAATTAATAATCCGAAGCAATTTAGTATTTTATATAGTTTTTATTTAAAAAAAAAATGCCAAATACAGAAGTAGAGCGTAAATTATAATTATGTTTATTAAAATATGATTAGATTTTTAAAATGGTTGTGATTCGTTTGATAAATTGTTTTTTTATGAATATATACTTTAATTTATATTTGATTTGTTTTATATTTGTTGATTATCTGGATAAAAAAGAGACACAGTCTTTTAATATTGTCTTAGGGATTCACTTCCTTTTGCGCAGCATTCTATATATATATATATATATATATATATATATATATATAGTGTGTGTGTGTGTGTGTGTGTGTGTGTGTATATGAGATAAAATGGGAAAGCGTTTTAATGACAACGTGTTTCGCCTTCGTGTGTTAAGTTGATGTCTTCAAGTCAGAATGAAAGATAAAATTATATTTTTTGTGTTAAAGTGGTTTATGTCTGTTTGCTAAGTTGGCGTCTTCCGACTGGAAGTAAAGAACAAAACAACGTGCTTTTTTGTATGAATACTATTAATGTCTGTAGTATTTGAAATTAGCCTCATCCAAGTATATCTCCGTTATTCTCTTTGTTAGATCGCATACTGCATTATGTTACTATTGCATATGATCGGTGATATTATGTATGAGTCTCTACTTAGAATTATAGTTGATAATCTTCAGATCAGAGCAATCTTAATGCATTTCCTTCTTCGCGATTCATTTTCTTTCCTGATCAGACTGGCATTTACTAAATCGAATCTCTGGCCAGATGCATTACACTGAACTACCGGTACGTTCAAAGAGTTATTGTCCACTCTGTCTCATTTCTCTACCATTGTTTGGATTCTATATACTACTAGCATGGATATATATATATATATATATATATATATATATATTATGCGCGGTAATTAGTGGAAAATTCTCAATATCCGTGATAGAGTTAACATATGCATTTGAATGGATAGTATTTTGTAGTCCCGGGTTTGATGCTTTTGCGATCGTCAGACAAATTCAGATGATTGATCGCAAAAGCATATAACCCGGTTGGGTATAAACTACTATCCATGCAACTGAATATCTATCTATCTATCTATCTATATATATATATATATATATATATATATATATATATATATATATATATGAATTACAATTAATGAGATGCAAAAAATTTACCTCATACAGATGACCATTTCGTCCATGGGAAAGTAGGTTTTTGGGTTTTTTTTTTAGTAAATGTAATTACATTGATAAGTCCAGGGAAAAACTACTTTCCCATGGACGAAATGATCATCTGTATGAGGTAAATTGTTTGGATCTCATTAAGTTTAATTCACTTATATGCTTTATAATAAGAATTACATTGAGCTCTCTTTTCACTATTTACTAAGTCGATGTATCATCTTGTTATTTCAAATTATATAAGAAACTCAATACACATGCTTACAAGGTTATGTGTGTCAGACCCAGAACTTTTTACTATGCCTTCGTGTGGACATAATGTTTTTCAATTATAACTATATAATTACAAACTGAAGAAACGCGTTTTTTTCAACTGTGCCTGTTGTAATAAGTCTGGTGATTGTTAAAGGTAAATTTGACGAAGTAATTTGCTCTAGATTCTTCGGACAAACGCGTTATTTTTTACTCCATATTCCAGCAAAAAATTCTGCATTTTACCCATTTAAATAAAAACAATGACAGCTAAATACGTACTCAGTAAAAATAGTTCTAAAACACTTCGTGGCTTTTAAAAGACACAACATTTCGCATTATATTCTTTTATATTTGAAATTAATTCTCATGAATGATTTGTATTTTTCTCAGAGGTGACCTGACGCAGGGGTGAAAGAATTGCACCTGTGCAATCCTTTCAATTGATGCACAGTGGATCAAAACCCAACTGCTTTCATTTTGAGTGCTTTTAACTCTTAACTATCGCATATCAATCAAACAAAAGTAATATTATATATTTATCAGAACAATTTACGTGATATTCGTTAAAGTCTAAATAGTCTATATTTCTCACATACGCAGTTAATATTCTATTACCTAAAATGTCAGAGCCAAAAATTCTTGCAAGGTGATCATTTACATTTCTAATATATTTCATAATTTCGGAACGGTAGCCAAGTTATTTTCAATTTCGTAAATGATCTTGTTATTTGTTTATGCCAACGTTTCAGCATCTTGAAATGAAGATATTTGCATCTGACACAACGCAACTGTAATGGGTCACGAAAAGATGCTCCAGATCAATATTTGTTTGCGTGACTTGTTTCTGAATCACCAGAAAATGGCGGACACGTCAGAATGTCGTCTCGTGTGACATAACGATGAAGTCATAAATAACGTATAAGAGACTGATGTTTCCAGCGATAACATGCAATAACTAAACGAGATATGCGTAGACATGAACATCAGAAAAATATATTCTCGTAGATTAAATAAAGCAGCCTGTTTAAATTTCTCTGAAGTTTACCCGGGTAAGCAAACACATAAAAAAAGCCGAATGGTATAACTGATCGAAACGTTTTGATAAACTCTTCTCTGATTGACCATATGTACAGAAATGTAGCTGTACACATCAGGCTTTGCCAGTTGCGGGTTTGTGAAGACATTTAACCCATAGTAATGGAGGATGGCCGTTGACTTTGAGGAGTTCATCCGCCTTTTAATAACTTGTTTTTTTGTGCTAATGATCTTCCAATTATCTTACTCATCAAAACTAGGGTATTTTGGGGGTGCCGGTTTAGTGAGTAAATTCCAACCAAGTTCGTTACATTGACTTATGCTCCAAACTTCTAAGTAGGGAATCCTACTACTCTTTAATATCAAGCATTCGGAATCTGGGCTTTTATCTCGGATCGAACGCTCGCCACTAGAACCGGTGAACTACGCCAACCACGAATAAGATATATATGTTTATTTATATAAAAACGTCTGTTTATTTAAGGCAAGGAAGACAGGCGTATGAAAGGATAAATAATAATTGAAATATAAGAAGGGAGAGAGGATAGAAAGAGGAACGAGGAGAAAGAAAGGGATAAAGGATAGTGGGAGGGAAGGCAAGAAAGACGTAAGGAATTAAAGAAGGTAAGAAAGAAGGAATAATTGAGAGAATGAATGAAGGAATAAACGGGGAAAATTGCGAAATGAAGGAACGAACGAACGAATGAGCGGACGGACGGACGGAAGGACAAAGGGAATAATAATAACATAAGGTAGAAATTAGAAAAGGCATAAAAGAATGAATGGAAAAAAGGAAGAACTTAGTGAAGGCGGAAGGAATAAAGGCGGGAAGGAATGAAAAGTTGAATATAAACGGGAAAGAATTTATAAAAGAATGGAAGCTATTAATGAGAGAAAGAAAGCATTGAGAAGGTAAAGGAAGGAATGAAAGACGGGATAAAGAAGAGTAGGACTGAATAAAGGAATAGAAGAATGAAGGAATTAAGGAGAG
This sequence comes from Acanthosepion pharaonis, assembly GCA_903632075.3. NCBI lineage: Eukaryota > Metazoa > Mollusca > Cephalopoda > Sepiida > Sepiidae > Acanthosepion > Acanthosepion pharaonis. The sequence goes on from CAHIKZ030001402.1 coordinate 2,749,990, forward strand.
AATGAAAGAAAAAAAAGACTTAGGTAGGGACAGAAGGAAAAAGGATGGAAGGAATGAATAATGGAATAGAGGAGGAAAAGAATGAATTATAGATAAGAAATGGAAAGAAGGACGAAAGAAATTAAAGAGGAATAGAACGAATTAGGGAGGGAAAGAGGGAAAAGGAGAGAAGGAAGGAATAAATTAGGGAGAAAATGTGAGAGGAATAAAGGTCAAAGCAACTAAGAAAAAAAGAAAGAAAGAAAGAAAGAAAGAAAGAAAAAAGAAAGAAAGAAACTGTGGATGAAATATACCAGGTAAGGTAGAAAGGATGTAAGAAAGGATTAAAAGAGTGAAGTAAGAACGGACCAAAGGAAGGAAAGATATCAGGAAAGAAATATTAAAGAAGGAAAGAAAAGACGGAATAAAAGAAAAGACAATAGAAGCGGACGAATAGAAGGAATTCGTCATCAAGAAATGAAGAAATGAATAATAGAGAAAGCCACATAAAAGAAAGAAAGAAAGAAAGAAAGAATTAAGTGAAAGAAAGAAAGAAAGAAAGAAAGAAAGAAAGAAAAATGAATTATTTATTTAACAAACGAGAAAGGGAGAATAATATTATGAACTACTCATCAAGCATTGTCAAAAAGTAAAAGAATGATGTCTTTTATAATGAAAGAAGAAAGCGGAAAGATCAAGGACATATATGTGGCCATGAAAGAGGAAAGGAAACAAAAGAAAGACTGAATGAAGTGATTATGAAGAAGAGATTGTAGAGCAAGAAAACTGAAATGGTTCCGCAGGTGAGCAGTCAGAACGCAAAACAAAAAAGGAAGAAAGTATCCATCAATGATGGCGAATAGAAATATTATGAAGAAATGACAGAAGTTTTTATCAAAGAAGGAAACAAAAAAAAATGGAGAGAACATGTAAAGTGACGGACAGAAAATATCAGAAGAATGATTATAGAAAGAAAAAGAAAAAGATGTATATCATAAAGGAGAAAAAGAAAAGGAAGATGAAAATTCTCGAAAAGAAGGAAGATGAAGAAAACAAAACAAATAATGGAAAATGAACAAAGAAAAGACATAAGCGGAGATAATTTGTTTCGTGTTGTCTGTTTCTGCTATGCTTCTCGACTGTCAAGCCATCACCAGGAATCTGGCTTGATGTCAGACCCTGTAGAATAATTTCAATACTTTATCTTGATTTTGTCGGACATTTATTGATATCTCTATGCTTTTCAAAAGCTTTCAACCTCGTCTCGTCACGCTCAGTTTCACAAAATGGCAAATACAGAAAGCAATTCGTTCAAACTCAAATATTTTTACATTAAAATTAACACAAAAATCGCAATAAATATCTAAAATAAAAATTCAACAAAGTAAAAAAAAAAATATAGCGTTCAACTCAATACGAAAAAATCTTATCAAGAGAGGTCATTATGAAAAATAAACAAAACGAAAAGCACAAATGTTTAATAATCTAACATGGAACTAATTCTTCTTTTCGCTAAGTGGAGAGAGTAGGGCGTTCACCGAAGACTAGTTTTCTAACACTTCTTATAAATGGTAACGAGACAAACGAATGAACCATTGATCAGAGTATTCCAGTAACTGCATTCAGATAAAATATATATTTTTAACAATTGTTTATCAAATACGAGTCTCGCGAGCCACTCAATATAGTGTAACAAGTTATTGAATATACAGGGGTTGGACAAAATGGTTGCAAAATCCACTCCTATATTTCGAAGAGCTATTATATGAGGAACTTTAACTAAAACTTCGTAATTGCAGGTTATATCTATTGTAAATACGTTTATTTATCTAATTTGCTGTCTTTGTCTTATTTATTTTTAGAATTTAGTAAAATTTAAGCTAAATACGTGACCTCTCCGAGTTCGAAAAAGAGCAAATTGTTGGAGCTCGCATGGCAGGAGCCTCGATCACTAAGGTTGCTGAACTATTTGGTTTTTCAAGAGCTACAATATCACGAACACTGATGCAATTCGAAAAACACGGCAAGACATCTAGCAACCGTAACAATTCGGGCCGGACTTGAAAACTTACTGACAGGGACTGATGTGCATTGAAACGCAACGTGGCAAAAAATCATCGGACAAATGCGGCCAAAGTGACTGCTAAGTTGAATAACCATCTGAATAGTTCACTTTATGCTAAAACTGTTCACCGTAAGCTCCAAGAGGCTGCATAGGAAGAGCCGCTGTGAGGAAAACTCTTCTCTCCACTCGCAACATTCAAAAGAGGTTGAAGTGGTGCAGAGATCACAATGCCTGGTCTTCAGAACAATGGAAGCAAGTCATATTCTCAAACAAATGCAGTTTTTCTCTTTTCCCAACTTCAGGGCGAGTTTATGTGTGGAGGCAACCCAAAGAAGCTTACAACCCTGGCTACCTTCTTCAAACAGTGACGTATGGAGTTCGATCAGTGATAGTTTGGGCCGCTATATCATGGAAATGTCTCAGTCCAATAGTTGCCCTGCATGGTAGAATCAGCAGCAAAATTTACCTGAACATTTTGGGAGATCATGTTCATCCAATGGCCAAGACTTTATACCCTGATGGTGACTGCATCTTCCAAGACGATAATGCTCCAATACATACTGCTCGAGTGGTTAAGAATTGGTATGAAGAGCATAAAAGTGAGCTAGAACACATGGACTGGCCTCCCCAATCTCAAGATATCATTATTATTGATCATTTGTGATGCATTTTGGAGCAACAAGTTAGGAGCCGCTATCCTCCACCGTCGTGTCGTAAAGAGCTGGAATAGGTTTTAATGAAAGAATGACTGAAAATTCCTCTGGATGAAGTCAGGAAGCTGTATGATTCCATTCCTAGACGTATTAAAGCTGTCTGTGAGGCTAAAGGAGGACTGACTCCATATTGAATAAATTTTCTTTGAATTTAATAAGTGTTCCAATTATTTTGTCCAACCATGTAGATTAAGCTTAACTTACTTTAGCAGAACAACCCTTTACCAAAATATTGTTTTAATGATCCTTCCAAAATGTTAGTTGTTTTGTTTGCCTTGAGAACCAACAAAAAAGGCACATTTAACTTTGCCTTGACTGGAGCATTAAACTTTATCTCAGCGAATTTGTTGGCCAGCCCAACAATCATATTAATCGTGTAAGTGATGGATATGAATCAAACCCAAATCGTCAAGAATTCAAAAGGAACTGTTTTCCACAATAATATTCATAACTGAGGTTAATTGAAAATATAAAAACAACACATTACCCTCAATAGCGACGTTAAATTGGAATTCATATTTTATAGTGGCTTGGGGTGGACGGAAGCAAATTTGGTAAACGTTCATAAACATCAAATAATCGTTCACATAATTCAACTTTAAGAAAAAATACATAAAAAAGGATTTACACACGAAGTGGCACGGAGTTCTCTCTCTCTCTCTCTCTCTCTTTCTCTCTCTCCCTCTCTCTCTCTCTCTCTCTCTCTCTCTCTCGCGATATAGTTTTTTTTCATTGATTCATTTTCTACGGTTTATCAACCCTTTGCAGAAAATATTTTTAGATTGTAAGAATTAATTTAATGTTAATAATGGTTTGGTGATACATGTCTTACTAATTAACCCATAGGATGGGGAGAGAAGATGTAGATTCATATTTGTCCCAAGGTTATTCGCGCGTAAGTGAATATAAGGAACATAACGGAAATCGAAATTCGGCTCTCCGAATAACAATTCCGAACTATTATCCACTGCACCACCCGCACTTCCAAGCTTACAGAACAAGGTATTCGCCGATGTCAGGTCCAGGTTAAATATTGCTGAATTTCTTTGGTCACTTGGGATCTGGTTTTCAACGGGATGTGATTATAAGCTTCTCTCTTTCTTTTCTTTTCTTTCTTTCCTCTCTCCTCTCTCTCTCTATATATATATATATATATATATATATATATATATATATATATATATATATATATATATATATATATAAGTTCATGGACTTGAGAGAGAGAGACAGACAGACAGACAGACAGACAGACAGACAGACAGGATCAGATAATTAGATTCTGAGAACATCTTAAACTAAAAGTTAGCATTGATTGTTTAATGTTGATATCATAGAATTTCGGAGTTGTATTATCTATTTTTCTTTCATTTTTTTCTCCTATTCTCTCCCTCTTTTTGCCCTCTCTCTATTTTATATATTCATACACACGCACACACACACACACAAACACACACGCATAAGTATGTGTGAGTGTGATTTATAAGGCAGTAATGGATTTTTTATCCAACATATACTTAACATCAGAAACAAACTGCTGAAATTTATAGGGCATCCAATAAGGAAAAGGAGCTAAAAAATTTAACACTCACAGGGCTTGTTTTGTTTTTTGTTTTTTTTACAGCATATCAACTTAAATGGGGTATTTAATGCCGACAGGATTTTTATTGTTGTTAATATTTTAAAAAAATGTATTGCTGGTATTTTTACTATAAAAAGCTATTTTTATATTTTCATATTCTTTTGACACCAGTTTGAGTGTTCCTTATTTGCACATAGTTGGGATCCTAACACGTTCTAGCACCCCGGGTCAGGATGGACCTGGGAACAATAATCAATGTATGGTTTCAGGATCTTCAAACCCTCACGATCAGTGGCCTTGCTGCTAAATGAATGAACTAATAGGACATATTAAAGTAAAAAAGGACAGCGAAAAACAGCGCATAACAACGATCTCGTGGAAATGATCGACAGAATAGTGTTTATTGATTGATTTGTTTTATACAGGATCTACAGGGAATTTTTGACCGAGCCTGCAGGATCGGATACCCCGCATTAATTTCGGCCTTGTGCTAAATCTGACTGCGGTTTGTAGATATCTTGCACTTGGAGATTTATTGAGGAATTCACTTGACTCACTTTTGGCAGTTGACTACTTCTACGCACCGCTGGCGAATCTTATATGCGTTGTTCTTGTCCGAAGTATTATCTTTCATTATCATCCTTCGTGTGATTATTCTGTTCAGTAGCCTCCCCTAGGTTATAATAGTTAGAGAGTAAGAGGTACCCTTTTTGGGGATTGGAGGTGAAGATAACGTTTAACCATAGACTTGAACAGATTGTAGTAATCTAGGAAGCAACGTCTTGGGAGTTGTTTCCACAAGTTTGTGGTCCGGGGGAAGAAGCTATTTGATTCGAACTTAGATCTCACTAGGGAATGAGGGTAGTTCACTATAATGTGCGTGGCATGGTGGGTCGTAGTCATGAAGGTTAAGACTGGCGGAACACTCTCCATAGAAATTGCGATACAGGAGTGATAGGCTAGCGACGTCTCGTCTCTGAAAAAGGGATTACAGATTAGAAAACAATTCGTCGTCAAAGACGCGGAGACGCATTGGGATTCTATCAAGACTGGAAAGTGAAGACTGGGCAATTCCCGCCCATATATGGCAAAGGTACTCCATTTTTAGTATGATGTGGCTCTTGTAAAAATAGAGTATAGCAAGGTGAGTGAGGTACTTGTTTCACCGGTACGAAGAACCGACCTTTTTAACCCAGCATATTTAGCGATGGATCGTATGTACGAGTTCCACTTGAGGTCTGGGTTGATTTTAAGTCCAAATAGGCATTCAAGGCACGAGACCTAATTAAGGGAACACGACGATTGATGAAAGGTCTGGTTCCGATCGGCGATGTTGGAAGGTCACTTGTTTGAAATTTGAGAGTGCTACACATCTTACTACTTAGCTGATCGTCCTGGGTCAGATGTTAAATTACATCCGCGTCTTGGGTAAGACGATAAACTACGTCCAACAGCAAGGCCTCTGGTCAGGAGGGTTTGAGGAGCATGGAACCATCTCTTAATTGATTGTGTCCCCAGATCCACCCTGACCCAGGGTGGTAGCATCCGTTAGAGTCCCAGCTATGGGAAAATAGTTAACTATTAACAGCAATATATTTTTGAAAAGGTTATTACCAGCAATATAATTTTGAAGGAAAAATATTACCAGAAACAGATTTTTGACAAAAGAAAATATTACCAGCAATAAAGAATTTTGTCGGCGTTGGGGTTAGTATGCCGTGTGAGAAAATAAACCAAACCAATCTAAACTAAAGAATACATATTTTATTCATACGAATCTATCCTCAAAATGTTGTTGGCATTAAATAACCCATTGAGGTTGATTTGCCGTAAAACAAAATAAACCAATCCAATCTAAACTAAAGAATACATATTTTATTCATACGAATCTATCCTCAAAAAGTTGTCGGCATTAAATAACCCATTGAGGTTGACATACTGTAAAAGTAAAATAAACCAAACTACTTAGCTGGTAATGGGGATGAGATGGGTTTATACATTTCCCAAGTGTAGTTGTACGTCAGTAAATATAACGAAGCCAACTGGAATTGGAACTCTGCTCTGTTGCAAATTCATGACGGTCGTCTTCGAGTATAGAATCCAGAGGTTAGCAGTGAATATTTCGGAGACAGTAGGAAAGCGTAGTTCAGGTTCGCAGTGGATATCGTAGCAAAGTAAGCAGAGCGTCGTTCTTCCTTTAGTCATCTTCGCCTGACAAGTTGGCACTGGTCATTCGGGTAGGATAAACAAAAATGGCCGCCTTTATACACGACGGATAGAATGTTCTGCGGCTTCTGATTGGTTAACCTTCTATTGGTAGACTATAAAGGAAGTTAAGTCATTTTGACTAACTCACTAGTTATAGTATAGACACAAAAAACTGTAACATGCTCTCCGAGCCATTATCCATTACTCAACCTGTTACTCATCTAGATACTGGCCAGGCTCGATCTTGTTTAATTTTGGTCATCGTAAGGGAAGTGTTTTTTCAACGTAATATGATCGTAAGCCAACAGTGTTCACGAGAAATAGGAAAAAGACAAAATTTACTAAGAGCTAAAAAGGACAGGAAATTGTGGATAGCCATGATCGCCAAAGTTCTAATGGGATATGGCACATAGAAGAAGATAAAAGAAGATATTTCTTATTACTAAACGATTATATATATATATATATATATATATATATATATATATATATATATATATATATATATATATATATGCGTGTTACAGTTTCATGTTTTATGTGTTGGTGGTCATGCTTTTGGCAGTTTTTATTAAGTACATTGTTCAGGCAAACTATCACCATTTCAATTCTGATTTTGCTTCTGACATTCATGAATTTAGGCCTTTCCAAACTATCTTTAATCTATATACACCAATGTATGCATATAAAATAAACTACCACAAAAACGAATAATTACAAGTAACAGATTGTAAACAGGCTTTCATTGAAACCTACGTTGAAAAATATTTAGATTAAAAATAATTTGAAATTAATGATATTTCATGAAATACGATAAATTCGATCAGTTTTCTGCGTGCGTGCGATACAAAAATCTGGTAAAATTTCCAAGATTTAATTTTTCCTCTAAATCGTTTAACATTAAAAAAAAATAATAAAACGATAAAATAAAATAAAATATAAATAAGTGCACATATCAAATTTGCTAGAGCAATTTTTCTTATGCGGAATTATTTACAAATATGTTTACTTATATGATTTTATTACGTTCTAACAGATATTAAAAACATAATTTTTACAAATATCAATGTGGTATCTATATAATAACAAAATCTTTTCCGGAGCCCTGTTCGTTAAATTGTTTATGTGAGTCGTTGGACGTAGTTTATATCGTCTTGCCAATGACGAATTACTTTCGGCTTCATTTTTCTACGTACAAATTAATCCAAAGAATCAATGTATGGGCTGGATTAAGTAATTTAAAATTATTTTAATTTTTTTCCCGGACCCAAAACGGAAACTGATTAAAATCTTTAAGGTTAATAAGAACGTGTTAAGGAAGTTTCATTTAAAAAAAAAATCTATTTCCCTCCTGTAGCAATTGAGTTATCAGTCACGATACCTTTGTCATAAATGTATTATATATTAGATTCCACTTAAATAATAAGTGGAGGAAAATGTATTGTAACTATTTACACTATTTACATTGTTCGGACTGTTGTCCTTATCTTTTTTGCCACATCCACGAGGCTTCGGCCGTTGTATGCGACGGTCATTTTCAGTTGATTTTTGCTTGAATAACATTATTGACTTATCCAATGTGTTCGAAATTGGTAAGACACGTTACGATATTGCCCTGCTTAAAACCAACAAAACAATTAGCCAGACACAAGAGGCAATAAATGCTGTAGCAGACTGACCCATTGGAAGAAAATCCAATTATTTAAACAAACGTCATCGAACAAATCTTCAGAAATGCCTACAAACAGATTGACTATTCTGGGTTCGGTTGAAAATTCTAATAAATATCACCTGAAGAAGGCCGGATAGTACAACGGCCGACACATTCTGAATATAACAATAAAAGATGAGGGCAACAGTCCGAACAATGTAAATAATAAATAACTAAACTTCATCTCTACTGAAATAACGCCTAGACAATTTTTCCTCTAGTTCTAATAATGACTTACTATTTTTATAAAATACAAATTAGAAATTCAAATTACAAAGTTATTTTGGAAATTTGAGTAGACTTGCTTGTAATTATGTCCATCTTGTCGAAACAAAATCATATTTATATTTCATTATGCTTCAAAATATACCTTTGTTTCTAATATTTATATTTCCAAGAAAATAAGCAAAGTGCTAAGAACCGAAAAATTTCGTTAGAAACAAAGAAATAATACTGAACTGTTATGTAACAACAGTTCTCCTATATGTCAGTAAGTGCTATACATTCTGCTCACAGATTAGGCAGAGACTTGGAACAAAAGAAGGATACTGAAATATCATGAACCTAACATGTGAGCAGCGACGATGTTTTAGAAAAAAATGAAAACAAAAAAGGACACTTATACATAACACCAGGAATAGTTAACATTTCTAGACCACATAATGAGAAAATAAGGCTTGGAAAATTTGATACTCACAGGACAAATTGAAGGCGAGCAGAACAGACGGAAATGACACATAACCAACCTATTGATCTTGAGTAAATGGACGGTGGAGCAAGGTTTAAGAAGGATAACAACAAGACAAAATGTTTTCGAAGCTACGAACGAAAGGGACTTGTGGAAGACCATGATCGCCAGCGCCTCGAAGGGACACGACACATTTTTTTTAATTTATGACAGTTGGAATAAGAATGATAAAGAGGCATTATTGATGGAAACTTTTGAGAAGGTGTGAGAAGCTGAATTTGGTTTCGCATGAAACTATGAAATGGCAATTATAACATTGAATACTTTGGTTGCGTTGCTTTTTCCAGGTGTTTGCATAGTCTAAAAAAAACATGATGCCATAAAGTCAGTCAAAGGCGATAAAACTTCAAAGGATATTGCGAAAGACTCACTTGTGATTAACAGGTGAAATAATATTCTGTTCATTAAACTGGTTTCTGGCTGGGTAGTTAGGGTACTGGCACCACACAATAAATACAATGATAAAAGTATCCTCGTATTATGTGGAATCAACTACCGGCAACGGGCAACAAAATATGCCGACAAGGTTATAGAAACATCTACTATCTACCAAGCAACTTACTTTCCTTGATTTGTAATTGCAACCGAGAATCCGATGTCCGTATCCCCTGTGGGACGACTAACGTTCAGCTATAGACTCAAGTATACACAAGACTAATGATTAGCCGTGAGCGCTAGCATAACCACGATCGATTTTCAGTTATAGACTCAAGGATAAACACGACCAATATTCACTTATGGTCTCAAACAGTTTGGTTTGGTTTGGGTTTTTACGGTATATCAACCTCAATAGGTTATTTAATGCTGACAAGATTTTTATTGCTGGTCATAGTTTTTCCAAAAATGTATTGCCGGTAATAATTTTTTTTCTTGAAAAATTCGTTGCTGTTAATAATCTTTTAGAAAAATGCATTGCTGGTATTAAAACCTATTTTTACACTTTCATAGTGTTTTCAACCAAGTTTGGGGGTTAACTATTTGCCCATAGCTGAGACCCTGACAGGTGCTACCACACAGGGTCAGGATGGACGTGGGAACACCAGCGATTAAGAGGTGGTTCCACGCTTCTCAAAACCTTTCGATCAGAGGCCTTGTTGTTGGATGTAGTTTATCGTCATACCCAGGACTTGGATATATTTATCGTATTACCCCGGGACGTGGATGTAGTTTATCGTCTTACGCGGGACGGGTCTCAAACATAAACATGGTCAATGTTCCCAAAAAGTGGAGCGACTATATCGAATCAAATGTTACGTCTACTGCTAAGAAAGTTGCTTCACTGTGTAGTGTGAGGAATCTTTTTGCATTAGAATTCATCTTGCACGTTTATAAATCTACCATTCGTCCGTGCATTGAATATTGTTGTCATATTTGGTTTGGTGCTTCTGCTGTACACCTCGAGATTCTTGACAAAGAAAGATCTGCAATATAATCGATCCTGACTTGAAATCTCGTCTTCAGTCGCATTTTCACCGACGTGGCGTGGCTTCACTTTCTTCTTGACAAAATTTAAAGAAACTTTGTAATTTAATCGATCCCGACCAGGCATCTTGATTTCAATCACTTTCTCACCGACGTGAAGTGACTTCCCTCGCTCTTTTCTACAATTATTTTCAGGGTAACTCTTCTGATGAGTTATTTTTTCCTGATACCTCGACTACATGAACGTAAGCGTGCTACTAGATTGGCAACTGGGAATCACCGTTTTACTGTTGAGCTAGCTAGGTTGCAACCGTCTCTTCTACTCAAACATTTTCTTTTCTCGCACTTCTCATCTCTGGAACTCCCTTCAGATTTCTTGCTTCCCTGATAACTACATTCATTAAAATGGGTTAAATGCAACGTCAATCGCCATCTTCTGATTTCTTGAACCCTGTTTCTTTTTTTTGCCCTTTCCTCAATCCTCCCAAATAAAGTTTTCTCGTTTATGTTAATCCCTGTAATCCCCTGCATTCCAATGGTACTATCGCCTTGCTTGGTGGTGTAACGATTAAAGTAACAAAAACAATATCTCAAGTTTTAAACAAAAATCAGTATTTATCTACAGATTCAATTATAATAACCATATTCTGGCAGGAAGTCACCCAGGAAATTTTGATATATCGTTAAATCTACAGGCCCATTCACAGCCTCTCTTTCATAAATAAACTGTAGTACAAGTGCAAAAAGACAGTACAATAAACACCACCTCTCTCTCTCTCTCTCTCTCTGATTGCCACAAAGTGTTCCAGTTGCTTCGTGTATGGCCGCCTATCCTTTGTATGTTTCACCGAAGGACCTGAAATAAACGATGAAAAACTTCTAAAATCTGTGTTCACCAAGCCAAGTTATGATGAAGTAAAAACTTTCGTGAACTTGCGAAATACTTAGCTCTCTCTTCCAACTGTGTGATCCACAAAATAATGTCGTTATAAGAAACGTAAAGGAAAACTAATTTCAAGAACGGTGTACGTGGACAGCAAGTAAAAGCCGTCAGCGTGCCCGCTAAGAAACATTGAACAACAAATAGAATTTTCTTTAGTAGTTTTGAGTTCAGAGAACAAGAAAGACTTACTGAAAAGTGATCTTATGTACATTCGACAGAGGCATGCTGGGATATGAAATATCACACGTGATGATTGATCACAACGATAACGAAGAGATCAGTTTGATCGAGTCAGTGGGAGTAAGTTAAATTTAGTTCGAATTCGTCATGCAGTTTCTGTCGCCTCTTTTGAGAACGGAAGGCCGCATATTCGATTTTAGTGGAAAATCGGAAACATTCGACTTTAAACCGATCTAGAATACCTAGAGGGTACGACTATTTTCTAGGTCATCGTCTTGCCCCAAGAAGTCCTCCGTACCAACTTAACAGAGATCAGTTGTATTTTAGATGCTTTCATGGTTGTGCCCAAACCGATAATCGATAACTGATCTTTTGATTCTTTTTGGTATGAAACGAAAACTTTTCATGCCTAACTTGAGTGAATTTCTCTTTCACAGTGAAAAAAGAAAAGAAAGATTTAATTTCTTTTATATAAGTTAATAGGATTCGACCTCAGCTTTTATAAGTATGTTGTACAGTAATTGCTGAAGTGGTTGTGTTTTATAAAGAAAATGAAGACAGAACTTGATTTTCTGATTCATGACTCGCTACTTAAAAATAGCCTGACGAAGTTTTACTGTGATTTCACCATTTGCTTTTTCAGCCGATGTATTTTGTAAGATCACGACTAATACAATGATTTCAATATTCACTACATTCTTCTTTCTTTTCTTTGAAATCTCTCGGACATTCAAGCCGGTAAATGTTGTTAATACAGTTTATTATAAACCGAGCATTTGCTTAAATATTTGTATCTATAAAATAACGTATAAATAGAATATATATATATATATATATATATATATATATATATATATATATATATATATATATATGTGTGTGTGTGTGTGGGTGTGTGTGATAAAAAGGCTTGTATAAGTGTATTAATCTGTCCTAGACATTAACTTCTACCTGGATTCTATCCACTTGGAATTATTTTATATATATATATATATATATATATATATATATATATATATATATATATATATATATATATATATATATATATATATATATATTTATATATTTTGCATATATGATTGAATATTTATGTGAATATTTATCAATATATATATTATATATATATATATATATATATATATATATATATATATATATTATATATATATAAGACATGTATCATTGAATAATTTAGACAAGTTTTCTCTACTTATTTTTGATATGATTATCTCATATTCACAGACAAGCTTCTTCATATCTTTATTAAAGGTGAAAAAGAAAGTTACCATATTGATGTATATTCATTTATTTTAAGCACTTTCGACATTAAGACAAAATGTTTTCGAGCCTACGAACGAAAGGGATTTGTGGAAGACTTGTCATCTTCAGGGTGCTGCTTTATCTAAGAAAAACTTGTGTTAATCTGCTTTTTTTATTTGTGAATTGAAAAAAGGATTTTATCTACTGTACGATTTTCAAATTTATGAAGTAAGTATAGTCGTTTAGTAATGTCAAGGGAGATAACTAAGCTTCTATTTAAAAAGAAATATTTAATGCTATCTATTTTCAACATTTTAATGTACAAAAATATCTGTTAATTGAAGTTATAACATCGTGTACAAAATATTGAGATGTCGGCATTAAATAAGCCATAATGGTTGATATGATGCTAAATAAAAATAAGCTACACAAAACCATCATATATTTTATCTTTAGTGTATAAGACGATTATGTAAAAGGTCTAGTTATTATAGGACAGCGAGAGTGTTTGTTTTCATGACCGACTGCACTGTGGGATATTACACATTCGATTCAGTCATGTATCATGCGTGATACACGCTTAGGCCATCATGTATCGAAAGATACATGACTGACTGAGGCAGATTTTCTTTCCCGCAGTAGGCTGCCATTTCTTTCTGTGGTAGACCAGATGCCATCCAAGACTATAGAACCCGATCTCTCCTGCTATTTACCCATAGGTGGGTGATGAGAAAAAGAGAATTCATAACTTTCCCAAGGGTATTAGCACGTAAGTGAATGTAATGGATTCGACTAGAATTCGAACTCGGCTCTCCGATTCCTCTATCCGAGCCGGTATCCATTATTCCACCGTGAAATGTAAAATTAATTCAAAGATTGGAATGTATGTTTTCTGTCTGTATTCATGTTTGTTCCGATAACACACGCGAGATTTGGGATTTAAATACCAGCACCTTATTTTTAACATTTCTTTCTTTTATTTCATTATTTCTTTTTCATATATACTTTAATGTATTCCTTTTTAATTCATTCTCTTTGCTCAATACTTTCTCTCTTCTATTATTGTTTTCACCATTTATTAAATTTCTTTATTAGAACATTTTCATGTCGTTCTTTTACGTTTTCTTTCGCATCTCGGCTGAGTTGATCACACCTGATATTTCCTTATACTTTCTTAGTCCCTCTTCACCAACATAATTACAGCTTCCTTTAACCCTAACTCCGTTATTCTTTCTGCTTCCACTATCAGAATCAAAAGCCTTTAAGATGAGCCGATTCCGTAGATGAAACGCTGAAATTCCTCAACCCATTCCCCCAACAACATAAACGTGCGTGGTTTCTCTCAGATCTCAGAGTTGCCGGAAGTGTAACTGTGGTGTACCACGCAAGCCAAGTGTGAGCAACAAGGGAGATAATCCGAATTGGAATTGCGCCTTCCACATCACCTCTCCGCTTGCCTCAAGTATATAATATTTGTACAAGGATTCAAATTCTTCCCAGCTTTGAGTTATAATGGTGAGCAAAATGATACGTTATAGTTTGAGGCTAAACTTCTCATTTTCTAGATTTGTTTCGCTTTCTGCGAACACACAGACGCTTCAATAATACGTTACATATTACAATAGAATCTCTGACAACCGGACGAAGAAGGTCTTCCGGATATGAGGAATTGGTTACAAAGTGCGGATATGAAATAAAAGAACTGAAATCAGGTTTAACATTTATTTTCAAGGCTTTGCAGTAAACAAAATAAGCTAATAGTGAGTGAAATATAACAGAGTTGATTTTAAGGAAAAAGAAATAAATTATGTAATATTAATGAAAAATCATTTAATTAACAATGCCACGTATTTAAAACAAATAATGTAACGAGGATTATTTAATCGCTGTTGCATGATGATTCTTTCTCTTCTAATATAATTCTCAACTTTTTCCGCATTTCATTTTGCTTTTGTTATTGAAATTTGTTAAACGAAATACACTTTTTAAGACTGCGTGCATTATTGCAATCGTTTTAGCTGAATGCTACGTTTCTTTCCATAAAACTGACAATGTTTTCAGTATCAATTTCAGTCCATGTTTACTCACAATCATGTTTTCTTTTTTTTTATTTCTTCCTTGTGACAGTGTGAACGCTGGAGAATAGTTTCTTTGGAAGCTTTTATATCATACAATATTGACTTTCCTATATTGAACTCAGTCATTAGTTACAATGAAAATCTCTACTTTTTGCGATAACCCCAAAGTTGTTCTTTTCCTTTTATTTCACATCATCATTTGCATCAATAGAAGCAATTTAGGGGGAAATAAGCATAAACAATTATCCAAAGTAAAAACAGAAATTTCAAATCAGTTACATATCACCCAAATATTTCAAATATACGCATCAAAATTATGTCCGGATATGCGGGATTCCGGATATTAGGCACTCCGGATATGAGGAATTCCGGATATGAGGGACTGTACTGTATATTCTATTAACTTTTGTCTGTCAATGCTGCCAATGGATCTTTTCATATGTTGCCCAGGAAAGTAAATAGATTAGATTAAGTTAGTTAATTTAACGACATATTTTTGATTTCTTTAATGCAGAATGTAAGTCAAAGAGGACAAGACATCGAATTAATTAAAAGATACGTAAACATAGACCTGCTAAAATCTGTCTAGATTTCTGAGATGAGTTCTTTTAACTGCTTACACTATTTACATTGTTCCAACTGTTTTCCGCAAATTTGTTTTCATATTCACGACGTTTCGATCATTTATGTTCCCTTCTTCAGGTGAATTTGGGAATTTCGAACCAAATTAGGTTTATAATTCCCAAAACTCAAATGCATATGGTCCAGTGGATACAAACCTTTTGGATGTGTAATCCAAAATTTACTTAACCCAAGTGAATACCAATACCTAGCAACAGCATAAGGTGGGGGGATGCTTGGAGAGCTGAGTTAACTAAATGTGAGATATCCAAAAGGACGTCACGAAAATTTTAGCAATCTCCCCTGTGGTGTAAATAAAGAATTCGGTTCGAAATTTCAACCAATATTACCTGAAGAATGCCGAAGCGTACATCAGCCGAAAGGTCGTGAATATCGTAATAGAGATAACGACAACAGTCCGACCAATGTAAATGGTGTAAAAACACCTGCTAGATACTAAAACAGCAATGATAGATTTAGATCTGATTAAAAATAGATTTAAAAACGTTGACATAGGACTGGCTTATGAGTGTCTTCAAGTTTCCCACCTGAAAGTTTTCCGTTTTGGGAAGTGGGATTTTGCCTCTCTTCAAAGGATACACATGCCATATTTAATATGAAAATCTGAACTTCGCACATACTAATAAGCCTACACTTTTACCTGCCTAAAATCGTACATAATCTTCTTCCCTTTATATATAATATATATATGTTACTGTAACTTACGTGCTAATACCCTTGGGAAAGATATTATTCCTCGTCTTCTTATGCTATGGGCAAAATAGCAGGACAAACTGTGTCCTATACCCTTGGGTGGCAACCAGTCTAGAAGAAGGACAACTCTGAATTCAAAATATGAGGGCTTAGTGCAGGGACCGAAGTGAGCTCATGCCATATTCCTTAACAGTCTTCAGCTGTCGGTTGGATAGGAGAGGCGAAGAGATAAGTATAGCTGAGCTATATATGAAAGTACACTAAAGAGTTATGTTTCTTTTGCCCTCAGGTCCCTTCGACAATTGAAGAAGTCACAGGTCTGATGTCCATGATAATGATTATATATATATATATATATATATATACACACATACAGGCATACAAGGATGGTTACCCTGTACAAAGCCCAAGAGCCAAGAGCTTACAGGTTAAGAGTCACAGTTATGGAGATTTGTAGGTATGATAAGAGTTAGCACTAGATTTGAACAGAAACTTAGTACAATATAATGTGTGAGAGTTATTCAAGGTAGAGCATTGAGGTTACAATGTTAATGATGAGTGCGGTATGTGATATAAATGAAAGAATGAGAGTATGAGGCTGTGTTAGGAATATTATGGGGAAAATGAGGTGAAATCTCTTAGGAGAGCAGGTTTTGATATCAAGCACGTGATTATCGTTTGGTGATCAACATCTTCCACAATGTATTCTTCCACGACAGTGGCCATATTTAATACTCTTTGATCATGGCCATATGGTTATGTATTTTGCCACGTCATCGTTTATGGTCCCCTACCGCTACGTCTTTTGTCATTTATCATTTATCATACCATCTAATCAAATTTTGAGAAATCTGATTTAGTGCATATATACACTTTGTATTTTTTTTATTCAACTATGGACACTAATATTTCTAAACATACGTATTTTCATAAAGTGTTTACAGAAATGCGAACAAAAAAAACTTTAGATGCTTATTGAAAAATAAAGCTGCAATATGAATTCAAAAAGAGCTTCGTAATATAGAATTTTAATACAGTTATAAATCCGAATAAAGACAAATCATTATTTGGTTTTTATATGAGTTTTGATTGATATTGCTTAAGATGAGGAATCCATATCTGCCTTTCAGCTGCTATTAAGTTCAGCAGAAATTGTTTTAACTTATCATTAGTTCAATGATGTGATACGGTTGATGAACATCATGCATATCATGCAAAAGATAACATGTATTGAAATCTTGGAAAATGAGAGTGTCTCAGTCATGGAATGGAAAGCCAAGAGCTGGCAATGGAATGTGTTTCTCCTCAAAATTATTGTAGTAGTAGGAGCATTGTTTTTCTATTTTTTATGAGGAAGCTGTTATCATTACTAATCAAATTATTACTTATGAATAAAGTATTATTATTATTATAACTAATAAAGTATTTATTTATATCTTGAATTTTCTATATTTTTAATCGCAACTTTACTAAGACTGTCGATTAAAATTTAGGATAAAAAATGTTTTCTTATAAATAATAATTATTACAATGCCGTATCTAATAAAAATTAAAAGCGAAAATAAATGATAGTTGACAATGTTTAATGTAAGAAAAATGAAGATGTTAGTAAACACTCGTCAAAAATTAATAATAATGGCTGACAATGATTCATCTAATAAAAATGAAGATGAAAGTAAATACTAGTCAAAATTAATAATAATAGTTCACAATGCAACAGCTAATAAAATGTAGCTGAAATAAATACTAATCAAAATATTAATAATTTAATAACAATAGCAGGCAATTCTTCTACTAACAATGAAGATGAAATAAAATTACAGTGAAAAGCTTTATCTGATAAGGATAAAAAATTTTTTCGATTGACATTGCAATGTAAAAATCGAACTAGATATATATAACAAATATATAAGAATGGTTATGGAATGCAGCCGCATCTTATATTTGTTCTGAAAAGTCATCACTTGCTTGTAGCTGAAAAATGAAATCAGTGGGTGGGTCCAAGTAGATTTCACTGCGCGGTAATCCAAATCTCATTTTCAGAATTGTCTTCTAATTTCTTCTCTAGTTTCTGCCATAGATTGACTTGGATTAAAGACGATATGAAATATTAACGGGGAAATTATTAGTCTAACATTAATTGTAATGACTACATGTGACATTTTTATATTAATTCAGTGAGGAACAATCGACCGTCATTGAAAATTGCTGCCACTCATCCAATCCGGAATAAAACTACATCCAATTGTTAGTCACGGTTGTATTCAAAACGAAACTATTAAAATCAGCCAACAAAGTATTATTTGACAGTGCTATAATCTTTTCATAAACAGTAAATTTCAGATTCAACAAGCCGTTTTGGTTTTCGATGTGAAATGTGTGCTATTGATTGGAAGTGCGTTTACAACTGAATAGAACTTGGCACCATTCCCATTAATAAAAAATTATGATCACGTACGAGAGAAATCATGCAAGATGCATTACAGTTAAATAGAACGTAATATTTATTCCAAAAAAAGGATCATTAGAATCCATGCAGAAATTATAATAGAATAATAAAGGATATTAGAATATTTCAGAAACATAATAGAAGAACAGAGGACTTGACATTTTGACATGAGAATAGGACTTGACACTGACAGAATATACGGAAGACAAGTAGCGGATAAATTACCTAACCATCTTTTGTAAATGATTGGCAGAAAAAAGGATTTTTAAGCATTTCACCCCAAGTAGGGCAAGAGTGCTACGAGCACGCAAGGGGCTAAAGAGAGTGAGGGCAAGAGTAAAGAGGAGTGTTTGAGGAAAGGATATAGAGAAGGACAGAATGAAAGCATCAGAAGATATCGATTGATATTACATTTGAATATTTGACGATTATAGCTACCAAGGAAGCAAGTAGGAGGAAGGGAATTGCACTGACAGGAAGTACGAAAGAAGAAGCTGTTGGAGTAGAAGAGGTGTTTACATTTAACAATTCCGATAGTGATTGGGTGTGACCGAAATGCCAACGTAGTAGTACACTTAAATTCAGTTGGGGTACCAGTGAAAGTAAATTGTCAGAGCAGTTACCATGAAAAATATTTGTAGGAAAGACAGAGGGAAGCTACGGCACGTCTGTGAGAAAGTGACTGTAGGCGAGATGCCAGATCAGGACCTATCACATTGCCTATCCGTCTCTGGTGGCAAAAAGACAAACTTTACTAAGAGCTACAAAGAACAGGAAATTGTGGAGAGGCGTGATCGCTAAAGCCCTGAAGGGACACAACAAGGTAAACTGAGAAATAAAAAGAAGAAATGCTGTATATGTATACAAAATGTTTTTTTTTTAATGACGTCATTTCAGAAGGTAGGAAATCAGGGTTCACACTAGAATTCCTTTGAAGTGACACGGCATCTTTGGAAAACAATGGAACCTAAAGGTCAGATTTAATTAATCGTTTAATTGCTTAAATTACTTTACGTTTGCATTAATTAATTATGAATTATCAGATATAGACAACGAGAAGTGCAAGCGAAAATATATAAATTTCATAAAAAGTTTTCTTGAGTCTTACCTTGCTGTAAGGTGTTCCTTTCCAAAAAGAGTAAAGGCACATCATGTTAACAGGTGTTTCCCAAAAATAGGAAAGGGAGGTTTTCTTTAATAATACTTTCGATTATCAAGACCAGTGATTTCCAACCGATTTTGGGCCATGCTCCATTTTGGTATTTTTAAAATTCTGGTGCCAACTCCTGTAATATTTAATTCATATATTCAACATTTTACTGTGATTCACGTGAAGGAATCTTAAAAGGCCATTAACTTAGTCCCTAAACAAGCCTCGAAAAATCATGTCGTCCACGAATGAGAAAAAAAAAAGACAAATATATATAGTATATCAGGAAACATTATTGAACTCTTCACAAACACACACACACACACACACACACACACACACATATATATATATATATATATATATATATATATATATATATATATATATATAATTTAATCAGATCTAGAGATTGTTTCAGAACCTGTCGTGTAAAATAAGAGTACAGTGAGGGTGCTGAATAGCATGGGATGGGATCTGGCCCATTTTTAGCGCTTGCAGACAAGGGAACTTCTGCCTTGTATATAAGAATATAAATTGGAATACAAAAATATAAATCAGAATATAAGAATATAAATTGGAATATAAGAAAATAAAAAATATATAAGTACATAAATTGGAATATAAGAATATAAAAAGTATATAAGTATATAAATTGGAATATACGAATATTAATTCGAATATAAGATTATAAATTTGATTATAAGAATATAAATGCACTAATTTTCTATCGAGTTTGGCATAATGCCTTTCGTTCCATTTCCCCTTATTTTACTGAATAGTGAGTTTGAGCCTTACTGTCTGCTTCATATCTAAAACTTAACAAAAAATAATTACATAGTTCACTTGGGCGCTTCATTGTACTGAGTCCTATATTCACATGTTATTATATATTTTGGTTTCTATGAGCCCATAAAATATTTAGAGACAGGCAAGCTGAAATAGATAGATAGATAAATAGAAAGAAAGAAAGAAAGAAAGAAAGAAAGAAAGAAAGAAAGAAGAGATAAGGGGCCTTTTTCAGAAGTCTTCATTATGTTGATTCATTGTAACTGTTGCGTCGACTGCATTGGCGGGTTTAATGCATATTTGAATTTGTCAGACGATATTTATTTTAATTAGAATCACGCAAGGAAGAAATAATTCATCCACCCTGTATACAAATTTAGTTCTGCCAATATGCTTTGTTCAGAGAACATATAAGATGTTAAAAATGAACCGTTGTCGAGCTAACATTCTTCGATATTTTTCTGTTCAGTAGCGGTTTCAATGCACGACCTAGTTTAGAAACTCTCTGGGAATATGGACTCTGAGAATGAGAATTTGTAGAATCTATACAATAAGTCGTGAAATTATTTCTATCTACAGAACAAAGCAATTATACAACTAAAATGATTATGGGTAGCGTAAGGGTTACAAGCTTGGAAAGTGAAATCAGTTAACCGAGTTCAAATTTCAGCTCATTTACCTTTTCACTATTAGCCTAGGAAAAGGAATGAATATATTTCTTCTCCTCAGCAGCCGTGGGATAAATAGTAGGGGTGATTTAACTGTGTAGCTCTCGCCAGTAGCCAGTCTAGGTGAACAACTCTGAATTCATATCTGTAGAGAAGTCAACAGGAAACATTTCCAATCTCTTTCCCAAGAAGTCAGGATAATTCACAAATAATAACTAAAGGAAATTTTCAAAAGCCATCATCGCCTAAGTCCCGAGAAATACATAAAACAATAAATAAATAATGTTTGGTTTGCTTTGGTTTGTTTTACGGCATATTAACCTCAATAGGTTATTTAATACCGACAAGATGTTTATTGCTGGTAATATTTTTTATCTATCTATCTATCTATCTATCTATCTATCTATCTATCTATCTATCTCAGAATATATTGATTTAGTTTGATTTGTCTTACGGCATATCAACCTGATTGGTTTATTTAATGCCGACAAGATTTTCATTACTGCTAATAATATTTTCTTCAGAAATGTATTGCTGGTAACAATTTTTTCTTCAAAAATTCATTGCTGGTAATATTTTTTTACAACAATATATTGCTTGTATTAAAAACTATTTTTACACTTTCATAGTGTTTTCACCCCAGTTTGGGGGTTAACTATTTTCCCATAGCTGGCACCCTAACAAGTGCTGCCACCTCGGGTTAGGGTGGATCTGGGAATACCAGTAATTAAGAGCAGGTCTCACGGTCCTCAAAACCTCCCGATCGGAGGCTTTGTTGTCGGATGTAGTTTATAGTCTTACCCAGGACGTGGATGTAGTTTATCGTCTTACCCAGGATGCGGACGTAGTTTATCGTTTTACCCAGGACCCGGATGTAGTTTATAATCTTACCCGGGACGAGGATGTAGTTTATCGTCTTACCCGGGACGGAAATAAATAAGAAAGAAATGAAACGAAAGGGAACGAAACGAAAGGTGGTTTACACTTTCCCGGCTCGGCCAAGAAACCCTTATATTTTCTCAAATACAGCAAAAGGGATTAGGTCGAGAATTTTTAAACACTCTCTCGTAAATATATCAGTATGTATGTGCATATGGGTGCGTCTATATATTTGTTTTTATGCAACAAATGCCACTGGAATTAGCCACCTGAACTAACTGAACAAATTTGGTGTATTTGATCCGCTATGTATGGTCTCAAATATCCGGGTACCTGACAGAACTAAACT
>CAHIKZ030001402.1:2775000-2812500 GCA_903632075.3 Acanthosepion pharaonis
TAAAGAGGATTTGATGTATGTAGATCTTTAATTTCCGTACAAACAATTATTGTTATTTCATGGGTGACAGAACAGAGGAAAATTTCTCCCCACTAGAACACGTTTTGACACAAGGTCTTTTTTAAAAGCGTTTTCACCGAGGCAAAGAACAAAAATTTGCCCGCAATCGACACAACCCTCAGTTTCATTTTTCATCTGTTGCGACTCTGTTCTTTGACAAAATCGCCCTGCGTACACTTTTCATCTGTTGAGAGATCTGTTATATTATATAAAATATATATATATATATATATATATATATATATATATATATATATATATATATATATATATATATATATATATATATATATATATATATATATATATATATATATATATATATATATATATATATATATATCTCAAAATCAGTAGGGACTAATTTGCATATTGATTTTTTAAAAAAGTTTATCTCATTAATTAACTGTTTCATTACTGTTCTTTTATTCGAGGATAATTCTGTTTAGGAAGAGTGTAGAAAAGTGGTATCTATTTGTAAAAGTCCTTAACTATAACAAGCCAATTTATGAATGAAATCGTCATTTTTGATTTACCTCTCCTCTTCTGTTACAATATTTCTACCTCCTCCTCTCTCTGTTACAGTATTTCTATCTGCTGCTCTCTGCCGAAGGGCTATCTCCTCCTCCTCTCGGGTTACAATATTTCTATCTCCTGAACCTCTGTATTTCTATCTCCTCCACTCTCTGTTACAATATTTTATCTCCTCCTCGAGCACATAATTCTATCTCCTCCTCTCTCTTCTACAATATTTCTAACTCCTCCCTCTCCTACGTTAAACTCGGCCTTGTACAATATTTCTACTCCTCCTCTTTCTGCCACATAATTCATAAAGCAGCAGAGCGTAGTTCTTCCTTCTGTCATGTTCGCCTGACAAGTTGGCACTGGTCATTCAAGTAGGTTAAACAAAAATGGCCGCCTTTATACACGACGGATACAATGTTCTGCGACTTCTGACTGGTTAATCTTCTATTTGTAGACTATAAAGGGAATTAAGTCATTTTGACTAACTCACTAGTTATATACATATATACACAAAAACTGTAACAAATCCATGTGAAAAGCCTTGTTCCTTCTGTTTAGAATAAACTAATCACTTGTGCCTGTAAATGACACGCAACACCCAGTCTAAACTTCTTCAGAGGAAGCTAAAAAATATATACTTATGCTATCAGCGCATTCTCCTGGTGGCATAAATAATGGGATTGTTATTATAAAATAGAATATATATATATATATATATATATATATATATATATATATATATATATGTTTATATATATATATGCGATGAGACCGAAAGTATATTAAATTCCAGAGAGTTCGATCTGATATAGAGCGATAATTATGTATTTATTGGACAAAACCATTTTAACTACAAAAGATGCGACTTGGTTTTGTGTATTTCAACTACTTCGACCGTGGTTACCCATCGAAAATGGAACCATTTGCGATCCTCACCCGTCGATGTGCAGTTGAGTTGAATGGTTTTGTCTATATGATATATATATATATATATATATATATATATATGGGATATTACCCATATATATATATATTATATGTAAAAAACTGCGAGAGGAAAAGGAGTAAAGTCGGGCGACCGGCTGATCCGTTGAACTCTCTGGCTTTTTCAGAACGAGGCTACGCCGAAGGGCGGAGTCTCTTTCGGGAGGTAAACCGACCCTGAACCCGTTTTATTTGCATATTTTAAACGGGATCGGAAACCCACGTTAAAGGATGGGCGGGGGTAACTAAATAATGTTCCGTCTGAAGTCTAGAGTTCAGTCTGAATGTGAAGTCCGTCAGAAGTCTGTCTGTCAAGAGCGAGAGTCAGTCAGTCGAGTCAGAGGCATTCAAATAGAGTCGTGTTCAGGCAAATACTACTAAATCTGATTATATACTTATATATATATATATATATATATATATATATATATATATATATATATGACATTAAAAAGTCATTTTTAGAGGATATGCATAATTGATTAGATTAGATATTCCTTTATTTTACACAACATTTTATTTTATCTACTGGTCTAAACATTCAAGAAAACTTATTAAACAAAATTCGTCCACCGGCTGTTTAAACTAAACCGAGCGTCTACTCAAAATAACGTTGAAAGTAATGAAATATGCCAGATATAAATATATATATATATATATATATATATATATATATATATATGTGTGTGTGTGTGTGTGTGTGTGTGGTGGAGCGAGTGTAGTGGTATGAATGAAGATTACATGGAGAAAGAATGAAAACGCGAAAGAAAGAAAAGACAAATGAAATAAAAAGAACGTTATATCGAATGAAAGAAAAACATAAAATGACATGAAACGAATAAAAGAAAAAAATTCGAAAGAAAGAATAAAGGAAGGAAAGAAAAAAAAACATCCAAAAAAATGAATTAAATAAAACGCAAAAAAGAATGAATGAAATAAAACAAAGAAAAATGGGTTGGCAATAAACGTTACTCAACCGAAACAAATTAAAAAAAACACAGATACATAAAAACGATTTACATGAGTTAGGAACATCATGACAGATATAAAGGTTTTTGTATAAATAAAATGAATTGAACAGAAAAGCAAACACCTTTGCAAGCTAGGTAGGCAGATATTTACTAAATTTAGATATACAGCAGACAAACCCACGTAAGTAGTGTTCAATGGATTAGAATTTCTTCGAGAGCTTTGCATTTCCTTAGATTAAAAAGGATTGTTTTCTTTTTGTTGGCAATAGGAGATTCATATAAGAGGAACAGTGTGACATTTCTCCCGATTTACTTTTGCAAGATTTATAAGATCGTAAGAACAAAACATTAATAATTTACATAGCTCCTTACAGTTTGGCTTATTGTCATGTACCTCTATAAAATCAATATATATATATATATATATATATATATATGTGTGTGTGTGTGTGTGTGTGTGTGTGTGTGTGTGTGTGTGTGTGTGTGTGAAAAGTGTATCTAAATATAAATAAATATATATATGTATAATTATTTATATATTATATACTATGGTACTTATTAGAAAGCGCTCAATATCAGAGATAGAGCTAACATATTTGGTTGGATTGATGTGAGTTTGTGACCTGTGTTTCACGCTTTAGCGATCGTCAGACAAACGATTGCTAAAGGGTGAAAACCAAGGTCACAAACTCACATCTATCCAACAAATAATATATATATATATATATATATATATATATATAACGTACTTACAAATGTAATATAAGAGATACCTTCACTTTTCTTAAATACATACGCATATATATATATATATATATATATATATATATATATATATATATATATATATATAAATATTTATAGTAGATTGTGCAGGATATATTTTATATTAGAAAGTGGTAATCATACAGGCATTAATTAGTAACAATTAACTTAGTGTTAATGCTTTATTAAGTCTGTTAGCGAAGGCATTAACTGTCATTAATTACATTAATATTACTAATTAATTATTTGTATGATTACCACTTTCTAATATAAAATATATACTGCACAATCTACTAATGTAATGAGAACGAAAAGAATATAAATTCAAACATTCATAACATTAATTTAAATGAGGACTCAATACCATTTTGTTCCTCACCTGATGAGATGCTTATGCATCGAAACAAATATGCATGCACCTTTATCGTGAGTAATTGTTTATCCGTATGTCAGTCAGTTATGTGCCATACGTGATACACGCTTAGGTGATCATTTAGCTTTCGATACATGACTGACAATCCATATTTTTCCAGTATTAGGTTACCATTTTTTCGTAGACCAGTTGTCCGCATGTAACAACTTTAATATATATATATATATATATATATATATATATATATATATATATATATATATATATATATGCAGATATGCAGAAAAATTGGAAAGAACACGTTAGGTAAATAATCCGGAGATCTTTAGTATTTTTGTTTTTATTTTTAAAAGACAGAGCTCCATACAGCAGTAGAGCTTAAATTGTAATTATTTTTAATTCCTATATTTTTAAATTATAATTATTTTTTAATTCATAAAATTTCGCTTGAGGATGAAACAGGGCTTGATACTTTAATTCAATTTAATTTTAATAATTCGGAAGTTTCGATGATGAATTATTATTCATTTTTTTCATATGCTATTATGTTATAAAATATTACAAAAACGTGTCCATGGTCCATGAAAGAAATACAACAGAGTTGTTTCCTGTTAATTATCCCACTACAAGAATCGAGCTTTTGGTTCAGTCATTTCGTTGTCTTCGTTTCACCAATTAAAATACACATATTTTCAATTTTTTTCGTTTTTAACCACTTAAAATCAGTTATTTTAGTATTAAATCAAGTTAATAAATAATTTCTATTTCATGTTTACTAACAGCCTTCTTTTTCTTCTATTAGCCATTATTATGTCTCTCCACATCTTCCTGTATTTTATTGTTATGAGTAATGTTTGTTGTCTACTACTCTTTAACCCTATTCTACCAATCATTTACACAGATTTATTCTTTTGTCTGCCTTCAATATGTCCTGTGCGTATCAACATTTCTAAACCTATTTCCTCAATATACCGAGAAATTTCAATGATCTCTTTCTGATTGTACGTAGAAGTGCCCTTTTATGTGTCCATATTCCCTATCTTTCTCGTTGTTTATTTTATGGTATGCTCAGTGTCGTTCTTTAGAATCACATTTTTGTAGCCTCAAGTCTATTCTTCATTTGCGACGAGGGTCCAACACTCATGGCCATTGATGAAGCCCGATATTACATAAAATTCAGTTCTTTTCTTTGTTTCTAACGGAAATAATACATTGCTTTTGTAAGTCATTTATGACTTTCCATTCGGACTAATATACTCCTCTTAGTTGTTATACTGCCAATTTTGGCCCTTGTACCTTCTCAATCTTCTGGGTATGTCGAAAAACTACATCTGCGTCCCGGGTAAGACGATAAACTACGTCCAACAGCAAGGCCTCTGATCAGGAGGTTCTGTGGAGCGTGTAATTGCTGGTGTTCCCTGGTCCACTTTTACCAGGGGTGGTAGCACCTGTCAGGGTCCCAGCTATGGGCAAATAGTTAACACCCAAATTTGTGTAAAAATAGGTTTTAATACCAGAAATAATTTGTTATAAAAAATTATTACCAGCAATAATTTTTGAAGGAAAAATTATCAGCAGTAATACAAACAACTATTCATTCTTTGAAAAAAACTGAAGAATGGAAATCAGAATAAAAAACAATGCGAACAAAATATTAACAAGTGTGTAATTTAAAAAAAAAAAACTTTTCGAAAATAAAACCTTCCAAGATTGTAAATTTCCTAAAAGAAGTTGGATTGTACTAAAAAATATGAATAATTGAAAAATGGTTCAATTATATATGTATACATACACACTTTTTTCACAAAACTATCGCTATTTATCTATTTAAAAAAAATTGTTGACATTATATGACCCACTGAGGTTGATATGCCGTAAAACAAAATAACCAATCAACCAACTTCTCAATCTTCAGCGCTACCCGACCGAGGGAATGCGCTGGGAGGGAAGAAACAGACATGCAACACAAACAGCTGTCTCTCTTAAGTGATGCCTTACGTAGAGATAAATTCCTTTTATTTATTTGGGAAACACAAGACAAGTTTTATTAAAAAAACTGTTTGTCAATTTGTTTTGTACAGGACATTAATTTTATGGTGTACATTCTTTTCATAGAGTTCGGATATTGCTGGGCAAGTTTTCTTATTCATTCATATTGATATCGAAACGTTTCTTATTTATGACGCAAAAGAGAATAAATTAAAGTACTTATTACCAAAAATATGAAGAAATATAATGGATAGAAATTTAAATTTCCTTATAGTTGGAAAATATGAAACTACACCCTTGTGCAAATTAATTGAAACAAAACGAATAATTCCGTTATTATTTACTTTTTTTTTCGTATGAAATATGACCTAGTGAACATATTAGTAGTTCGTATGTCCATTCCACGAAGTCGTTTCTTGCAGATTGACCACAGATTCTCTATTAGTTTTATATCAGGAGATTTTCCGAGCCAGTCGATACTACTTTGATTTGGTCACAGGTGAGATTTGCCATTGGGTTCGTGCAACGTGAATTTTTTCGTACGCTTCTTTGAAGTAACGTCCATCTCAATCGACAGCTGAGACAATATTGTCTTGGCGCGATAAAAATCTAATGCAATCATGGATAACGCAATACTTTTAAAGGCCAAACATATTTAATCATACACCCCGAAAATAGATTCATATTATTGCACACCGATGTAAATGACCTGTTCAGAGAAAAAATAGAAATCGATTCACTCCAGTATGTTTAAATTTGACCGCATGGTGAAAGAAAGGAAACTAAAATGGTTGTTTGAATTAATTTACACAAGGATGTAGCATAACGGATATGTTCGAGTCATTATTGACGGGTAATTATCATTATTGTGTCGCTGACCATAAAAATTTGGAACATCCATACAAACATGCATAAACACATACACACGTACCATCTCATCGAGTTATAAAACAGAAGAAAATGTCACAGAAAAATATTTCTCAATAGGAAATACACATTTTATTTTAATGATTGACAAACGTATATTTTGTGGACGGTTCTAAGAACATTCGCCTTAAACATTTTTGCCGAAGGAAAACTCGCCTCAGGAATTTTCGCCGTATAAAATATTGCCGTATAGGATTTTTGCCGTAAGACAATGTCGCCTCATTTTTTGCAATATGAGAAGTACCTTGTTATCAGGTATTTCTGGCTCACATTATTCTTACTTCGTTAAACTTTCTGTTAACATAATATCAGTCTGCCAATTATTCTCACTTAAGCAATATATATTATTTCAAACAAACCTACAATTTGAATACACAACCAACTTCAATATAAAATATCTAATCAAAGAAAGATAACTCTTTCAAACTCTCAATAAGTCTTTTGAAATTGTTTTAAATTCACTATAAATACCTAAATATGGAAATATACTCTCTTATATTTGAACATACATTATAACAACACAACACCTTTTGATCCAAAGTATAATTGACATTCATCCAACACAAAAACATTTAGATAATTTAAAATACCAACTTGTTATATAATCAAAAAATCTAAATTGAATACCTAATTTGAACACTCAAAAAAGGTGTAGAGGTATATCTTAAAACCTTTAAAATTTCTTTATTCAGTCGATAATATTTTTTTGTACAGCCAACCCATAACTATGGTCTATCAAGTAAAAATTCGCATATTAAATTGAACATTACTCCAACATTGACTTTCACTATAAGGGTATAGAACAAAATGCGAAGAATTTGTCTTACGGCAAAAATCTGGTATTATATAGCTCTCCTCGTCCCAGACCTACACTGACTATTGGCTAATACCTGCCAAGTGTTTTTCATATGTAAATAGTCAGCGCCACCTACTCTAAGTAGAAGGTCTTCTCTCAATAGATCATTGTGGAAGACAGCGTAACACCTTTTGGATGTGTAAATTGTAACAAGTTAATGGGTCGTAAATCGGATTAACTAGGTATAAGATAGTAATGAGAGGCCTCAACCACCCCCTTATAGGCCTTTTTCCATAATTGTATTTTTAGACAATAAATCTTGGATGTAATTCCTGGTGCTTAGCGCAGCACATACAACCAAATGCCTGACACGATTCTTTGTTAAACATTCTGATGGTGCAATTTGTCATTTTAAGAAGTAATTTATTTGTCAAGCTAA
Organism: Acanthosepion pharaonis; assembly: GCA_903632075.3. Taxonomy (NCBI): domain Eukaryota; kingdom Metazoa; phylum Mollusca; class Cephalopoda; order Sepiida; family Sepiidae; genus Acanthosepion; species Acanthosepion pharaonis. The sequence continues at coordinate 2,782,830 of CAHIKZ030001402.1, forward strand.
CATTTTCCCCAGATTGACAATGATTTTCAGTGTTTAATCTTAGCACGTCGTCATTATCTTCTCATCGATGCAGCTGATTTTCTTTACTTTATTCTTAATCCATGATTAAGTATTCGAGCTAGCATTATAACCTTTATTTTTGAGATTAAGTTCACGCAGTTTCAAACAGTAAAGCCCCATGTATATCGCATCAGGTGATATTTAATTTACCCTAGCAAACAAATATTCGCCGTTTTTCTACTGAAGCAATGAAAGGAAAAAAAATGAAGATTATCGAAGAGACCAACTTTTTGAAAATAACTAGTTAAATAATCTGTTTATTCTTGCATTTCGACATTTAGACAAGAGAAAATAATAGTATAAAATGATTTTCGTTACGCGTAGCACTGGCCCGAGTCGCTTCCCGATACATGGCTAAATGGTTCCTCTTTTATATCTCTCGATCATTTCCCTTATGCCATCTTAAAAAAAGTCATAATTCACAGCACCCAGCCCACACTCTCCCTACATCAAAATATCTTGATGTACAAAGATAAGTTGTGTCACCACCGAGTTTCTTGAGCTGTCAGGCCCAATCAAATTTTCACTCTTCTACCTTCAACAAGTTTCATTAGCGAATATATATATATATATATATATATATATATATATATATATATATATATCGATACACAAATTACAGTGAGGTGCATAATACAAACATATGATATCATAGAAATTATCACATAACATAAAACGGACCAATGCATAAATAATTTGCCTAGCCACCATTCTTGTCTAAAACGCGGTATATAAAAGAGAAAAAGTGAATAAAAGTTTTGCATAATTATCTTTTAAAATTTCATTAATTTCTTTAAAAAATAGCGACTTGTTTTCTTCCATCTAATCGTCCGATTAATCTGATCAAACGCGATTATCATATGATGGCCACCACATTCGTCACGCTAACGAAAATTGCAATTGAATTCTGTCCATACTGGCGCAGTATTTTTTTGGCCTTGTAACCGGATAAAACAAGCTTAGTAAACAACTACTCAAAACAAAATATTTGAATAATCTGATAATTTTAAATTATCTTTTTGATGATAAATTTCATGGACAAGCTTTGAATGAAACACGCAAAATTATTCGCTTAGAGTCCTAGGAGTATATCCCTAATGTAGTTGTTTACTATTTAACATAAAAGAGATCCAAACATTCAGTTTGATGTTGACAATACCAATTAAAGTGAATATCTGTTAATTCTCAAATAAAGAATCCCGCCGACTGGAGGCAGTAACATGAAAACGAGTCTCCTATCCCATTAGAATCCTAAGTACACCATACTTCGGCCAAAACGGCAGTGAGTGTGTCTGCGGAAAGATAGCCTAAGAAAAACCATTCTTCTTTACACAGGTTGTGAATTCAGTATTGCCCTTCTCCTGAACTGGTTGTTACACAAGGCTAAAACATACAACCCAGTTTGCCTTTCCATTAAGAAAGGGGTTCATGTCGTTCACAAAGCTATTTGTGTGAAAGTGAAAACAGCAGCCTAACCCAGAATTTGAACTGCCTGTTCCACTTTTTGTACCTCTATCGCTTACCCTATCCGCAAATTTTTCGAAATAACTTCGGAGACTCGAGAATTTTTATCTTTGTTATTATCCGAGGTTTAATGAATATTGATATTAACGAAAGCCAGATTAATGTGAAAGCGAGGTCAAAGGTGTAAAGAAGGTTTACGTTGCGTCAATGTTAAGTGAAAATCTGCAAGAGAAAATGTATTATTCTTATTTGCATCTGATATTAAACGTAGACTTCAGTCTATATGATTTCAATTTAAAAATGAGTAGTCTGTACTGAACAGCTCAGTAATACCTATAATTTTCTATGACATGGAATGTTGGAAAATGTCCTCACAGATGAGGGAACCGATTTGAAGAGTATATATATGGTTCTACTAACAAATTCTGATAAAATATCATGTTAAGAGCCGTCAGCAACCGCGCGAGATCGGACATCGTGATCATCATCCACTCTCCCTATTCCACATTCTCCCGTTTTACGATAGCGGAGATGACAGTGAATGCCTAGACTACTCCTGAAGAGTAGTGAGCGGGAGATACAGAGGAGTGCGGGTGGTGGACGCAGTTGAGTGATTCGGCCCTTCCTGACAGCAAATAGCAGATTCACTTTTTTCTTGACGGGTGGACTCGAAAGTCTCTTCCCCTGCAAGGATTGTCCTACCCGAAGAAGGTCGATTTGCAGCAACGGTTTCTCAGGTAGATGTTTGCCGTCCCATTTAAAAAGGGGTTCATAACATTCACAAAATCATTAGTGTGAAAGTGAAAACAAGAGCCTAACCCAGAATTTGAACTTGAAATGCCGGTTCAACTTTTTTGTAACAATATCACTTACACTATCCGCACATTCTCTAAAATAACTTTGAACACTCGAGATATGTTATCTTTATTATTATTCAAGATTTAATGAGTATTGATATTAACGAAAGCCAGTTCAATGTGAAACCGAGGCGAAAGGTGTAAAGAAAGATTACGTTGCGACAATGTGGATATCTGCATGATGTGTATTATTCTTATTTGCAGTTGATATGAAATTTAGACTGTAGTCTATATTATTTCACTTTAAAAATGAGAATGAAATCAGTCAAAATGGAACAGTATCAAGCAATATAGAGTAAAACCAATTTATTTATAATAATACCAATCAAGAACTGGTAACAATAAAAGTCGAACATTTCCACTCAAACTAGTAACGTTCCACCACCATCAAGCAGATTCTGAACATTCACCTGTCATAATGGGTGGCTATTCTCTCAAGGGAAGCCCCTTGCGTTGAAGTTCTTTTGGAACGGAAGACCTCAAGTATAAATTCTATATCCCATCTATTGTTAAAAATACTGGTAAATGATCGTTTCATTGCAATTGAAGTAAGTGAAAGTAGGTAATAATGGCTCAGGTAAAAATGGCAGAAGTGAGAAAAGAAGAAAAAATGGCACAAAATTTAAACATACAGGAAGAAAATGAAATGCACACGTCATATATTCAGTAAGTTCTGAAAAAAAAATAACGAACCAGTAACTCTCTAATCCGTCGCCTGTTGACTGGTGGATCAATTGTCAGTGGTTTTATTGTCAGTGGTTCAAATGCGGGAATTATGGTTCAACTAGAAAGCATCCTGGAGTAGAAATAGGTTGTCCTGGGGTCATCAAAGCACACCATTGATATCAGTGTCTCTATCACAACCCCATCATGTAATTTGTAGAAAGTAATAAAGGAAAAGAAAAGATTTGCTTCCAAGGTTACATGTATACAAAACAGATTGCAGGATCAACTACTATCAGATGGAGATGTTTAAGAGAATATCTTTTTGTAAAGGTACCATGGCCACCAACTTTGACATGATTCATACAGTTCAGCTAAGAAAACACAACCATGCTCCTGACTATGCAGCTACTGCATCCATGAAATACATCAACAACATAAAATGAAAAACAGCAAAAACAGATGATCAACCTAGCCAGATTTATAGAAATAATCTGGATGACTTATTGTGCTATTTTTACCTATTTTACCCCATTTGTGCCATTTTTACCTATTTTACCCCATTTGTGCCATTTTTACTGTGCACACCAATAAGTATCTGGCTCCCTTTGTTATACTCTATCGTTACAAGAGCCAGATCAGACACAAATGGAGTATTGCTGACATATCTACACTGGAGCTGTCCAGTACACATTTGCCTGTCTTGATCGAGTTCACAATCGTTTATGCGATAATGTGGGAGATGAATTATTTTCCACACTACAACCCTTTTCTCACAGACGAAACATTGCGAGCTTTTCTTTACCTATCATTGTTTCCATGGCATGCGTTCTACCGAGAATCTAGCCTTTGTCCCACCAAACCTGATCATTGCAATTGTAACTCAGCATGCCCCACAGACACTTCTTATTCCCTTCATATTTCATTAGTATGAAGTACATTCCACTCTTAATTCTTTTTTTCCAAGAACCGTTGCTTTGTGGACTATGCCGTCGAGATGTTTTCCTATCACTACAATCATTATTTCTGCAAGTTTATGGTTAACCTTTATATTTCCCACATAATTTAATGAATTCCAATTCTTGTTCTCATACAACACCACACAGTAACCATCTACAAAGAGTGGCTTTTACGTCTTTTATTGGGTAAACATTGGTAGATTTTGTTAAGGTATCTAGGCACCCAGCCGTTTCAGTTGTCTTAAGGCGATGAAAATTGCGTTGAACTTAGCATGAAGTGATTAAGGGTTGTTCCTCTGGACTGGATATGGACGTGTAAGGACCCCGACAGCTTCTCCTGTTGACCTTTTGTCCGGCTAAATGTTAATGGTGCCATCGAGTTACCCCATAGAAATATTACACTTTAAAATTCTATAAAAGGATGGATAAATAAAAAGAGGAACACTCCCAGAACAAAGTTGCTTATATATTTTGAGCGTCCTCCTTAGCGTGGCGTTCAAATTCTTCTTTGCCTGATCCAGAATAATCCAAATGTTGCGCTCTTGAACCAGTTCTGACTACAGTCAAAAGACTTTTGGCAGTAGGAAAATTTAAAGGGTTATCCATGTATTTGTTGTCGATATTTTATAACAATTAAACACTGGATCTCTTTAACTTTCATGGACTGCATATCTGTGGTGTATGGCAGGTTGTTTTTTTTTTATCCTTTGCTGGCTGAGTTAACGGTCGTCGTCTTTTTGGAATTGGAAGTATAACCTCCAAGTGGATGAGGTGGGGGAACAATTCTATTTAACAACTATTTAAAAAATTCTACCACATACACAACGCAGAAAAATATTCGGCTGTACTTTTGTTGTTCTTCCTTGATTTTTGCCAATAATCACTTAAATCCTGTGGTTTTATTTCGTGTTGAACTGTCTTCTTTGAGACAAAATAACATTTGTAATCACACTAATTTCCTTATTCAGTGGGTATTCTTTTTTAACGTTTTTATTTTGGCAGGTATTTGTCACTGGAGTTGGACATGAATTTTTCTTAGTTTTTGAAAAAGTACCATTTCTAAATTATGAAAATATAAAAAGGAAAAAGAAAATTAGAACAAAAACTAACATATTTTGTTGATATCTGTCTATATGTCTGAGATGAGGTATTATTATTACTTACATTATTTACAATATTTTATCCCCATCTTCATTGCCATATTCACAATGTTTAGGCCGTTGTACACTCCGGCCATCTTGAGATGATTGAGGACACATGGCCCAGTGGATAAAGACTTTCGTTAGATCTAGTGACTAGACCCAATGTTGTGAGTTCACTACCAGGTCACACCAGTCGTGAAACAAAAATTGGAGAGTTGAGTTAAAGGGAAATAACTGTGACACTCGGAAGAGGTATGACACGTGGAACTAGAACAATATACCCCGGTGGACGAAATAAAGAGTTCAGTTCGAAATTCCACTCACCGGAAGAATGCCGGAGCGTACAACGGCCGAAACATTGTGAATATGGCAACGAAGATGAGGATAGGAGTCCGAATGATGCAAATAATGTATATAATTTGTTGAAACTAAACAAAAATACTAGTCTCGTCTAAAAACGGACCTCTGAAAAACGAAATAAAACGTGGCATTGGACGAGTTTAAAAAGTGAGCAAGCACCAAGAAGAAAAATGAAAATAGTTGGAGGTAAAGCTATGAAAAAAAAAAAGAAAGAAAAATTCAAAATTTTCTGAAAAAAGAAATAAAGAACATTTAAAAAGAAAAGTGAGCTAAAAAGTAAAATTAAAAAAAAAGAAATCTCTAAAAATAGGTAACTTAGGTTTAAGGCGGAAAATGGTAAAATGAAAAGTGAAAGAACGGAAAGAGAGAGACTAAAACTGTAAATGAAAAAAAAAACAAAGAAATTAAAACAGAACTCAGAAACTAAGGAGAATAATAGTCACATCGAAATAAATAAAAACCAAAAATTCCTAACTTTAATCGTTGTGATAAGTAGTAACAAACAGTCAATAAAGATGGACATACGAAACCAGAATAACTACATTCTTTAATGTCTCACGCATGAAAAAATAGTTCCATGAGTTAAAAAAAAAAGAACACAAAATTTCCAATCGAACTGAGCAAAGTCCGTCTTGTTCATGGCTTAAGTCTATCAAAGACATTTACAACGGACGAATTGTCTCTTACTTCTGCTGCAATATGCGCTTGCTCATCGCGGCTGTTTTTCCTTGCGTATAGATATTTAATAAAACTCAGCACAAACACAAATGGAATCGAAATGATTTTGTCCCACTATCCTTTGAAGTGGAAAGTGACATGCCTGCTTCGAAATGCCAATGCAGACGCCAACTTCTGGTGCCGGTGAGATATAGGTAACTATTTCAATCATGAGGTAGGTCTCACTCGAAATTATGATAACTGCTTCATGTTCCTCCTATTTTAACTTGTTTTTTTTTGTTGTTTTTTGCCAGTTTTTCATTTTCTTGTTCATATTTTTCTTTGATATTTCTATTGGTTCCTGTAAAAGAGGCTATTCTTGACTTCCTATTTTAAGTCCTCTTGCTCACAACAAGGCGGTTTCCTGTGAACCCTTCTCCTACCATTTAAATTGTTTTTCTTCTTAATTGGAATAACTGTTGTTACCGGCATTTTCTTTTATGATCCATGTCGAGATACCCAACCTCCCCTGTTTGTTTGTATCCCCCTTTTTTTTCCATCTCGGCTCCGTCAGAATTTGATTTTCCCATTTCATCATTTATTTTTAACCTTCCCTCTCCATTTGTAAGTGCGCTTCTTGATTCTACCTATCGGCGGAATACAGCGGCCACTCATCATTTTGAGGGGTGGACGGGTTCTACTGATATCTTTTTTAGTTTTTTTTGTTACAATATTTTGTTAGTTTTCTGGGTTCATCCCCGCTCTTATTTCATGATTCATTAAATTTTTATATATTTTTGTTGAAAAAAAAAGACATTATGAGATTTTTATAACATGGGGTGTTTTTTGTAGGTTCCCCATGTGAATATGTGGTATTGTGGTATATGTAGGAATACATGGTGATGGATGAGTTCTTGTGGTAAATGAATAAACTGTATTGGGTGAATGGGCTCTCATCGTGACTAACTAGGACTAGGATAGTTAGCGAAGACTAGCTTGCTTTTCTCCACTTCCTATTCGGTCATGTGCCACAATTATTGTATCGTTACAATAATAAATATATTCTTTAATTTCTCTAATCTTCCTACTTCTCCTCCTCTCCAGAACTCCTTCTTCTTTAATCTTTATTCACTTCATTCTAGTTTCCTTGTTTTATTCTAATCCTAGTTTCTTTCATTTGAAGCACGTTTTCTTTTCCTTTCTTCATCTTTCATTTTTATCACTAATTCTTCTCTTTCTTAACATTCGCTTTAACTTTTTCCATTGTTGTTTTATTTCCAACTTCGCACACTTCTATTAATTCTTCTTTTTCTTATTACTAGTCTTCTTTTTTCCTTCTTCATTTTTCTATACCGGTTCCTGTACGATCATCGGAGTTAAGCAACGTTGAGCCTGGTCAGAACTTAGATGAATGACTACTTGAGAATAAAAGGTGCTATAAGTTTGAATGTGCGGGTGGTGTAATTGTTAGTGCTTCAAAATTATTAATCAGAGAGAAGAGTTCCACTTCATGTTGGATTCGTTATATTCACTTGGGAAAGGTATGAATCCACTTCTCTTCTCCCCAGATATGGGTTAATTAGTAAGATTTATATCATTAATCATTATTAACTCTACAACATTCCTTACAATCTAAAAATTTTTTCTGGATTTAAATAATATGCAAAAGGTTGATAAGCCGTAAATAACCAATCAATCAATCAAATTCTGAATTTTCTAAGTTTTCTTCGCTCAAGTCGTTTCATTCTCTCTTTTATTATTTGCATTATTTACATTATTTGGACTGTTATCCAAATATTCATTGCCATATTCACAATGTTTCGGCTGTTATACGTTCCAGCTTTCTTCAGGTGACTGGAAATTCGAACCGAACCCTTTATTTCGTCCACCGGGGTAGATTGCTCTAGGGGAAATGTTTAAGAGCGAGTCAAAGAAAATAAATAAATTAAATATTAAAAAATATTAGAAAAAAGCTAGCGAAAGAATAACTACTAATACATTTCTATGTCTTTCTATATATTTGTCTATATCTCTGAGATGAGGTATTATGATTAATTGCATTATTTACATTATTCGGGCTGTGCCATGCCTCTTCCGGATGTCTCAGTTATTTCCATTTGACTCAACTCTCCAAGTTTTGGTTCACAACTGCTGTGGCCTGGTATTGAACTCACAACTGTTTAGGTCTATTCACTGGTTTTAACGAACGTTTTATCCACTGGGCCATCACATGATGACTAAACCGAAAGAGTTCTGAGTTTAAAACCAGGCCACCGCAGTTGGTGAACTAAAACTTGGAGAGTTGAGTTAAAGGCACGTTGAGGCATGGCACGTGAAACTAGAACAATCTGGATGAAATAAAGAGTTCGGTTCGAAATTCCAATTACCTGAAGAAGGCCGGAGCATACAACGTCCGAAACGTTGTGTATAAGACAATGAAGATAAGGATAACAGCCCGAATAATGTAAATAATGTAATTAATTATAATACCTCATCTCAGAGATATAGACAAATATATAGAGAGACATAGAAATGTATTAGTAGTTTTTCTTCGTTATTCTTTCTTTGTCTTTTTTCTAATAATTTTTAACATTTAATTTCTTTATTTACTTTGACTCGCAATTAAACATTTCTCCTTCTAAGGGGATTGAAAGTGAAAGTGAAATTAAAACAATGTCTGGAATAGGGAGGACTGAGGAAAGGACAAAAGATAGGAACAGGTTGAAGAAGACAGAAGATGGCGATTAACTTTGCATTTAAATTTTTTGTAGATTGTAGTTATCAGAGAAGCAAGGAAACGGAAGAGAGTTCCACAAGTGGGAAGTGCAAGAAAAGAAACTGTTGGAGTAGATGAGACGGTTGCATTTAGCTATTTTGACAGTAAGAGCCGGGCACCTGGATGCCAATCTAGCATCATGCTTAAATTTATGTATTAGGAGCACCAGGAGAAAAAAGCTCGTCAGAGCAGTTGCCATGAATATATTTGTAGAAAAGACAGAGGGAGGTCCCGTCATGTCGGTGAGAAAGTGACTGATGTTGAGATGACTGGTTAGGATTGATTACATTATAGATGTTTCTTTGGATTTTATTGTGAAATGTGGGATTCAATAATGTAATTAATCATAATAACTCGTCTCTCTTTTATTACTAATATTTTCTTCCTTATTCTTTCTCTATCCTTTTTCTAATATTTGTTTTTAAAGTTTGATTTATTTCTTTTATTCTCCCCCACTTTGGCATTTCTCCTTCTTCGCCTTCAATTCCCCCTCCTTTCTGAAACCCTTTTTTGACATTTTATCGTTTCCTCTTTTCCCTTATTTATTCATCTCCATCATTCGCTTTTCAAAAATCCCCTCTGCTTGCTTCCGTGAAATTACAACTGGCCATGCAAAGTACAAAATTTCGCTCTGTGCACAATTGTTTTCCTTCCCCTTCATGTTGACTGCTTACACCCAGTCACGTGGCCCTTGCAGTATGACGTAATGAGTCAATCATTTCAACTATCGTCTCTTTTTTTCCACCGCTTGAAACGAATGACAACTTTTCATTTTTATTGAAATCTTCCACTAGAACGGAGACAATTTTCTACCTGACCAATGACTAGAAATTGAATTCTAAACTTTTGATATATGCAGATATTACTAATAGCCATGATAAATTCAGATGATCTCTAGAACACGAATATATCGACAAAGAAATATGAAAATTATTCAAAATAATATTCGAAATTATTCAAAATAATTCAACATTAATAAATAATATACTTAAATAATATTCAAAAGTGTTAAATAATATTGATTATTTAAATAATATTCAATATTATTACTTATAATATAATTATTTATTCAATCATGTTACTTATTCAATATTATTATATATTGAATTATTAGGTTATTAAAATAATGTTCAGGTTCATTGAAAATAGTTCAAAATTTTTCAAAATAATATTAATATTACTAATAGCCATCATAAATTGCGATGATCTCTAAAACATGAATATATCGACAAACAAAGAGTGAAAATTAACCCATTGAATAAATAATTTCATAAGCTGATATTTTAACTGGATTTTGATCAATGTTTTTTTTTAATTGTATAATATTTTATAATAATGATTAATTTTTTGTTCTGAATTAAGTTCAGAGAAGGAGAATGGTGTTGTAAAATTAATAATTATTGCGTAAAATAAATGATTTAATTGACATTTTGTTAATTTTTGCATGTACCTACGCTGAGGGATACATTTAGTTACCTGTTTCTGTATACAATCACTTCTGTATACGTTCGATATTTGTTTTAATGTGTGTCATTGGTTGTTTTTATACTTGAATACCAGACATCACAACAATGGCTTCGCCGAAAGAAATCTACATTACAAATGTATCAACTTACCTCTGTTTAAACGTTAAACTTAAAAACAACATAGCAGGTAATGGTGAACATACAATCAGTGATTAATTTTACCTACATCACGATGTGTAACAATCTTATTAATGATGAATCCAATAGAACTGGAATACTTAGCAATCAAGTGGGAAACCTTGAACTCCAAACTTCACAACAAAATCCAGTGACGGATCTATTATATAATCGATCCTAACCAGTCATCCCAACATCAGCTCACCGACGTGACGTGGTTTCTTTCTGTCTTTTCTAAAAATATATTCATGGCAACTGCTCTGAGAAGCTTTTACCCTTGGTGCTCCGAATATATAAATTTAAGCGTGCTACTAGATTAGAATCTGGGTTCCCGGCTTTTACTGTCGAAATAGCTAAATGCTACCGCCACTTCTGCATCAACAATTTCTTTTCTCGCACTTCCCTCCTGTGGAACTCTCTTCCGTTTCCTTTCTTCTCTGATAACTACAATCTACAAAAAATTTAAATGCAACGTTAATCACCATCTTCTGTCTTCTTCAACCTGTTTCTATGTTTTGTCAAAAACACCATCCTCCCTATTATCAGACATTCTGTTTCACTTTCACTTTCACTTTCACTAACCCCGCTGCGTACTATTGTCATTACTACATTGCTTGGGGTTAAATGACTAACAATTTTATTGGCAAAAAACAGTGAATGCCCCACACTTGTATCCTTGAACAAGATTCGGATGAGCTTGGTAATGTTTTATAAGCGTTTCACCACAAGCAAGAGGATAAGGCCACTAAGATGCTGAAGGTTTAATAAGTATGAACGAAACTGAGAAAACTTAAAAAGAACAGAATTCAAGAAGACATAATAATGATTGGTGTTGCATTTAATTTTTTAAACATCATGACTGACAGAAAAGCTGTCGTCTTTTTGGTATTGGAAGCATATCTTTCACAGTAACAGTGGAAGTAATTCAAGCGAGAAGAAAAAACTATAATAATACCTTAGGATTACATCTAGCGATTTCTACAGTAAATATTGGGGTGTAACATTCACTCTAGTCACGGGATAAACGCTTGAGCGATTATATCTTTTTCGATCCATAACTGACTAGGCAGCCGATTTTCCCAGGAGGTTACCATTTCTTTCTGCGACAGACTGGTTGCCAAACAAAGCTATAGAACCCAGTCTGTCCTGCTAATCAACCCATAATCAGAGGAAGAAGCCATGAATTCATACCTTTCTCAGCGGTATTTGCGAACGTAACGAACTCGATTGGAATTCGAACTTGGCTCTCTGATTTCTCATTTAGAGCTGTCAACCATTACACCACAGCGGACATCACTCTAGCACGGCATTCATGAAGTCGAGGTAACGAAAAGACAAACTCGTTGAGGGTGTTCCCCTCCCTGAAAGGGGTTTTCTTTTTTTTTTCTTTCTGTTTTGCAAAATTTTCTATCAAACTGTTACGACAGTTTAAGTGCTTTGCTCCTCAACAGATATCTTGTACTTATAACCTTCTGCAGGATTAGCTAAACTAATTTCCGACTTGTTTTCCAATCAACTTTGAGCTTCGAAAATGTAAATGAAATATAAATCGTTATGCTCCGTCTTCTTAATTCCCCTTCTTTTATTGTTTTTTTCTCCATAACAATCTTTTCTTTTTCTTATATTATTCTCTCAGGCTCAGTATCCTCTTGCATCTTAGTAGCTTTATTGCCTTACTTGGGGTGAAATGAGTAAGCAAAACAACTACGGACTTGTATGAATAATTGATCAATACTTGGTCTTGCTCCAGACGTAACTAAGCTGAGTAAATATCTGTCATTATATTTTAGCAAATGCTTCTGATTTTTATAGAAAACCACCAGACGTCAAAATAAAATCTCGTTACATAAAAATGTTGCATTATATATTAAGAAGATTTTAGATGCCACCAGCATATGTTAAAATCTTATTCTTGTAGAATCTGAAAAAGAAATCACTATGAAAACAGGAAGAGATTTACAAAAACAAAATGCTAGCACCTGTACCTATATCAAAGGAAAAAAGAATAGTGAAAGTAGACATTGAACTCTTCTTTTAAAATTCTGTGAATATATTTGATTCATATTCTTTCGAAAGGAGATGATTATATAATTTCTGTCTGAAATTATGGAATGAGAAATTGAATTTATTTACGTTATTTATATTCGGACTATTGTCCTCATCTTTGTTGTTACAACTGCAACATTTTGGCTTTTCGGCACTTTGGCATTCTTCATGTGCTTGTCGATTGGGGTAACCTTCAGGGATTTTCGACACGAACTGCGAGAATTGTATATTAAAAATTATAGTATATTAAAATTATATTAAAGTTATAGTATCATGTAGCAAAATGTTAAAAAATTATAGTATAGTGTATTAAAATCAAATTATATTAAAATTATAGCTTAGTATAGTAAAATGTTTTATGACTTTGTTGTCATAGTAAAAATGAGTTCAAACCCTGGGCTGGGTAGTGTAGACTTAGTAGATAAAGGGAAAGTACTAACAAAACACTGCTAAATAAAATAGAGATGTCTGTTTCTATAGAAGCAGAATGTGAACAAACTAGTTTGGTAGATTTAAAAATGGGTGTAGTTCGATATTCTCTGAAGAGTGTTCCAATCGACAAGCAATTGACGGGGAGCACAACAGACAAATGTCCTTGTTTATAGTGAAGATTTGGACATAAATTTTCCGATGTCTGAGTACATTTGTTTTTGTTTTTAGTATTTGACTATATATATATATATATATATATATATATATATATATATATATATATATATATATATATATATATATATATATCGTTTTTATATATCAGTTTTATAATTTTCCAAACCTCAAGTTTTCTGTCAAGAAGTGGGGGTGCCTATTAATGGAATCAAATGACTTTAATACTTGACTTTTAGAGACTCCAATATTTCGTCAAATACCCTCATCCAGTCCATAGTATGCGGTCCCGTATAGCCGTCTAGTTAACGCTGTCCTTACATTTTCCTGTGTGTGATGAACTAGACACTGGCCAGTCAAGACAGGGGAGCTTGTTTGTAAATCCCTCTATCCGAAATTCGCGTCCACATAGTTGCAATACAGGATGTAGGTGTGCGATAATGTACATCTACATTCGCTGAGTAAGTGTAAACCCGGTCAACTATGCAATTGGCTTTTTCTGACGGCCTTGTTTGAAATTTGATTGCAATTTCTATTCTGGGATAATGCAACACACATCCCTCTCTCTATTTCTAACCCTCTGTCTCTCTGTCTGTCCGTCTCTCTCTCTCTCTCTCTCTCTCTCTCCATATATATATATATATATATATATATATATATATATATATATAGCTTTATTTTAAGATATTATAATAAAAAACATTTTGAAATCGTTACACAAAAGCTTTCATGTTTCAATACTATGATTGTATTCCTTCAGCCGATGGTAAGTAACTGATGATTAAATGATTTTTAAGGAAATTAAAAAACACAGTGTTACGTCTTTTCTGAAAGATAAAGAGATGGGGGGGGGCATATAAGATCAGAATTAAAAATAGGCATGTAGTAATGTCTCGATTAACCATTTAAATGTCAGATCTACGCTAAATAGAAAAGTAAACTCAAAGGGTGGAGGTGGGGGAGTTATTTTGTCATGTCATCATAAACCGGAACATGTCATCATTGACCATTACGGAAAATGTAGCAGCGACAAATGTATCCTAATTGTATGCAAATAACACGTAAAGTTAACAGAAAAACTTTGAAAATTATTTTTATATTAGGGAAACTTCTTAAAGGGACCTCTAGATAACATTAAAAATGTGGAACATCTACAGTGCGTGCCAAATTATTATCGAGATAACTGTTTTTCTAATATTTCAAACACCATCCAAACAATTTACACAAAATTTTCACATAATGTTGGCAACACTGATCTACGCAATCACTAAAGTTTTCTTATTGATCTGCGCAATGTAAACAAACTGGCACTAGATTTGTTATCAGCTCGGTGATTTGAGCGTGCCAAATTATTAGAAAGGTTTAGTAATATTCCCAGAATTGAGCAAACAAAACGTTTATTTATATATTTCTGATTAAATAAATTACAAACACTATGCCTGCTTATTTTTAGCATAATCCTTTCATATTCATGAATATCATTCAGTGTATTACAATTAGATGAGTCAAGAAATGCACTATAACAGTGAAAATCACTTTTATTTTCCAAGTACTTTCCATCTCTTTCTGAGATCATCGCTGCATTTCGTGTCTTATTTGATTGTAATACAGGGAAAATATTCGTGAATATGAAAGGATTATGCTAAAAATAAGCGAAATGGACAAAGTCCGACAATTATTTTAATATATTTTATAATTATACATTATTTATATAGTCACAATTATTTAAGTAAATGCTCTGATTTATAATAAACTGTATCAACAACATTTACCGGTCTGAATATTTTCAGAGAATATATGTGTCATGGAAAATTATAGTTTAAAAGCAGTAAAATTGATCCTGCTAACCAGAGGCTCCTCTGTAGCTAAATTGGTATAACACGTCAGGCTATATGGTGGTTCCGTGTAGGATACAGGTTCGATTCCTGTCGGAGGACACAGATTTTCTCTGAAAATTTCTCGGCCGATAAATCATGCTAATGCTTTTTATTATAAATCAGAGCATTTACTTAAAATAACAAAATAACTTACTTAAATAAGTGTGTCTATATAAATAATGCATAACAATATATATATATATATATATATATGTGTGTGTGTGTGTATATATATATATATATATATATATATATATATGAACTAATGCCTTCCCTTTTTAACAAATATGGTGTTGAGGATTGACGAAGTCTGTACGATATCATGAAGCTATTAATATCAGTAATAATTTGTGTACTTCTACTGATAATCAAAATAACAGGTAGGGCGAAAGAACTGATACCATTTGTTCTGTGATATTAATTACTCATAGTAAGAATATTGGTTGGTCATGCTATGGGAATAAATTCTTTTATGCACCTGATTCTGTCTAACTTGTAAGCAACTAAACTTTCTGAATTCAAAAACCCAATTTCAAAAACTTAACTGAATGAATGAAAAAGAAAGAAGGAATAAATTGTCTGTAAACTGGAATAGAGTGATTGACCGAATTGTTTAGCATGTATACAGATCTAGTTCTGCAGAGAAATAAAGAATATGTAAAGAAAAAAAAATGGAGAAAATTAGGCTTAGTTTATACTTGTAACATATTAAAACCTCTCGCGAGGTTGTATAATAATGGAATAAACATGTAGCAATGTATGCATTACGGCAAGAAAGGGGACTAAGATCTTTAGAGAAAATCTTCAAGATTCATTAAACAGAAACAGTATTTGGGAAAAAGATGGAATTCGCTAAGTGCAATTGTGAATCTAGAAGTAATATCTCGTGCTATAAATCAGTCGATAAGGAAAAGCAAATACAAAAGGATGAAGAACATAAAATGAAAATGTTAAAGGTGAATGGAAGAGATGTAAGGAGATGTTGGAAAGGAGGAAGAAGATTAAGAGGAAGGGGAAGAAGAGAAATGAGAGAAAGAATCAACACATTAAAGAAAACCAGAAAAAATAAAAATAATGGTAAATGGTTGACGGGAGTCGTTTTTTGCGAGCAGAAATTAATGCTCACAGAACAGATATGTTTTTAAAGCGATTTGAAGCACTTCAGATACGACTACATGAAACAAAATATGAATCAGAAACGAATAAGGGCAGTCCGACATTATTGTTCAAGCAAGAAGTGCCGGACATCGCTGGGTTCGAAAAAGAAATAATGTAACGTAAGTGTGCCAACGGGCTTCATAGCGAAATTGAAAGAGTGTAAACAAGTCTGAAATTCAATGTTCTTGATCCAGAGAGACATAAACTGTGAATGATGAAAATCTAAATTGTTTCCATCAAACTGGTTCCATTTAAGAAGTTAAACAAATCAAATTTCTGATGAAAACTCTTCAAACTTCAGTGAGAATGTTACGTAAAGAAATAGAGCTCAGTAAAATTTAGTAGTGGCTGTACGAAACCCATTGGTTATGAAGAGCAAAATAATGGTTTCCATGATGATTGATACTGGTAACTGTCGACAAAAATCTAAATGCACGATTGGAGAACCTCTACTTTCAAGTATGAATAAAGAAATGCCGGCGCCAACAACATTCCTAACGAAGGTTCTTCTTTTACACTTCAGTTTCTTCAGGACGTGGGCTATGATTATTACTATCCACAACTTGCTGTAGCTCATACCGCTTGACTAGCCGTGTTTATCTGTGTGGCCGTTGTTTTGCTGTTTGCTCAAACTTAACTATCGCTTTCCCAAACGCATTTTCTTTGGCTTCAAGACGCCCTGTGAGTGTTAAATTCCACAATCCAGCTTTCCTCATTATGTGTTCCAGAAATGTTAGCTCACTATTTCTGATTGTTATCTGCAGTTTTTATCCCCGAATTAGAATTTTTTTCCGAAAAAATGGTAAGCACGCATACCTGAACGACAACTGAAGGGACATCTACCAAGACCCGCCATATCCATACGATATTCAATAATTCAAGATAATTTCATATCTGAACTGACTGATTCCAGAGCTTCGTTTGAAAATGCTCTTCAGTGAGGAAGAAAGTTTTGATGCGAAAATTTGGAGTGGGTTAATTAAGATAAGCCGGATATTATTGTTTTATTGAATATTATAGATTTATTTACATTTGAGCATTTTTTTACCGGAGTTATGTTGACCTGAAATACGAAAAATCCTTGTAATTTCACGTATTTTAAATTGTATTATTATCATTATTATTATTATTATTAATAACAATAATAATAACAATAATTATGCGTAATTTCTGCTTTTCAAAACATGCAGCAATGAACAACATCATCAGAAGCGGCCTGGATGCAGCTGGATTCCTTTTCCAAAACCAACGTTAAACTCTGCCTTGTGCCACATGCAACCCTCGTGGTGGTGGTGGTGGTGGGGGCTAGATACCGAATCAAGCCAAGCTTCTCGGCTTGACGGTCGAACCCTCTTCCTCTGAGCAGAGAGGAACCCGGACGAGGCTCCACCGTGGGGCAGAGTCTCGTTCGGGGTGGTTGACCAACCCAATTCTGTTTTTACAGTTTCTACGGGCATTTTTTGGCCGAGCCTACGGGCTCGGCCAAAAAATGCTAGATACCGAATCGAGTCGAGCTGATAGTAGTTCACTCTAAACCAGACTGATAGTCATACTAACACCTTCCACAGTCGTGTAATATACTTTCGTTATTTCTACTCTTGTGTTCGTGTTGTTCTTTTTTGCTCCTAACCTGGACCATAACACGGACAGATTTATTTTTACTACAGTTTCAGGAGAGACTTCTGGGGTTACTGGCCTTCATCCGATGGCGTTTTATCGGAGGTTTGGCGGGATGGCGCCTCGATTAAGGGACGAACCTCGCGAAACAGAGTGGCTCTTGCAGCGTGTATCACTGGTGATGATGCGAGGTAAAAGTTGTCAGTTATCTCCTGTTAATTCCCCTTTCTAAGTTCTCACACTTGAACTCACACTTTTTGGGTCCTGTCACTGGATGTAACTAACGCCTTTATCCACTGTGCCATGTGACCTTGAGGACATCTGTGTATAAATTTCTAGGTATTATAAACCTAATGTCTTCAGCATTCATTTTTTACCAGTCCTCATATTGCAATTTTTGTTGTTATAATTGCTTTTCTCTAACAATCCTTATTACTGGTTCCCATATTGTATTCATTTCTATGCTTGGTCGGCTCATGATATTTTTGTGGTCTAGCATATATGCTAATTCCTTAAATTTACGAATTTTCCACTGGTGTTCTTTGTTTACGATCTCAATGTGATCCCACAGAGGGTGGTGATCTCCCTTCTCTCTCCATATGTGGTCAGCCACGCCTGATTTTTTCACTTCCCCTCGTGTTACAGCTTTCTGGTGTTCTTGAAGCCTTACCTTAAGGGGGCGGCCTGTCTCCTCTTTATATTTCTTTCTGCGGCTGCACGGGATATCGTACACACAATCTTTAGTCATGTTCTCCTCTATGGGGGGAGTCTTACTCGGGAGAGATATCTGCGAAGTGTTTTCAAGCTTTTGAATTTTGCCCTGATGTTATATGGACCGCAGATCCTTTATATTTTCTAATTGTAATAAAGATGGCAACAAAGATGAGGACACTATCCCGAATAATGTAAATAGTGTACATAATACCTCATCTCAGAAATATAGATAGATACTGAAGGGCGGAAAAGTTGTAATAATTATGGCAACAAAGATGAGGACAATAGCCCCAATAATGTAAATAGTGTACATAATACCTCATCTCAGAAATATTTGGACTTGGCTGTGAAGTAAACATTTATAGGACACGAATGTGAAAGTTACGTTCCTCTTTATCAGAAAGTTTCAAACAGAACCAAAAGCCAAGATTGGAAAAAACTGGAGAAATCTGACGAAATATTGAAGAATCTTTTATTTAAGTACAAGCGAACGAGACAAGAAACTAATGCTTTAATAACTAAGCGTGTACACACTTTCTGTATGTATAAAGCATACATTTCATAGGATTTGATAGGTTCACACTCCTCCCCAGTCTTTTAAAAAGAAGTAGCGGTTTATCCCTTGTTTCCCCTTTTTCTTTTAAAGTCTTCTCATTCTCTTTCACTCCTTGTAGCTTCTTGCGTCTTAGTGGCATTATCGCCTTGCTTGGAGTGAATTGATTTTAATCAATTCACTCAAATGAAAAAGTGCCTATTATTTATTTCTCACTTTTTCAGCGCAGTACTTCAAGGATGGCCAACCTAAAGATACAATATCTGATTCTTCTTCGTTTATGAGCAATGTTCCTCCACAACTTCCTATACTTTCAACCGTTAACCAAAGTCTCGTTCTCCCAATACGGATTCTACCATTTATTTTCAAAAAACCGTCAGTTAGGATACTGGATGTTTCTCCTGGTCCGTACTGATTTCATTATATCCTAAGAGTATCAAATTCTCCAAGCTCTCTTTCCTTATTACTCTTTCCGGTACTCCAGAAATGTGAACTATGTTTTTTTTCTAATTCTAAATAAAAGTGTTAGTTTTTTTTCTATTTTTCTTCATACCTCTTCGTTGCTCAC
The DNA here is from genome assembly GCA_903632075.3 of Acanthosepion pharaonis. Taxonomy (NCBI): domain Eukaryota; kingdom Metazoa; phylum Mollusca; class Cephalopoda; order Sepiida; family Sepiidae; genus Acanthosepion; species Acanthosepion pharaonis. Next base: position 2,802,550 of record CAHIKZ030001402.1, read on the forward strand.
GTGTTCTGTTCATATTATTCTCAGTATCCTTCCATAAAACCGCATCTCTTTTGTCTCAAATCGTCCCCCTCATCTGTGAATAAATTGTCCAGCATTCACTACCATATTGAAAGATTGATATTACATAACTGTTTCTTTTTTCTATCGAACATTATCTGTTTCTTAATACGTTGTTTAAATTTCTAATGTAGCTTTGGTTTTCTGTGTCAAATATTTCCTTGTCTGTTAAAATATTACCCAGTATTTCTGTAGTTGCTAGATTCGGATGTTCCCACTTCGTAAATCGTACTTCGGGCTATATCTTGTGACATTAACCCTAGTGATTTTTGCTAATAATTTCACATCTGATGTTTGTAATATTTGGAAGTGTTCTTTATTTATTCTTTGTTCATATTTATAGTTTTGTACATTTTAGAGACAATTATCTTTTTAAAATCCACTTGTCCTTTACAATCCAAAGGGAACCTAGGAGAAAATTAGAAAACAATAAAAAGTCTGAAAGCGAGGAAAATGAAAAGAAGGCTGTTTTTTTCGCCTTTACGGGGCCATTTTAACTTTGTTAAATTAACAAATGAGAAATAATTTTGATGAACTTGCAGCAATCACAAATACTTGTACCTGGTGTAACAGCAAAATTGGGATAATTGCCCATCCCACAAAATGTTTAATATCTAAAAAGCCACTAAACTAATTGAGTTTTGTTTTTCTAGGTTTTCAGATAAAACGTTTAGCCATCTCGACACTATTTTTCGTAAGAATCAATGAAAAATACTTTGAGTTATTCAGCTAGAAAGAGAGCAGGTTAAATCAATGTTCACTGATATATATATATATATATATATATAATAATCAGATGAACTGGTACACGCATTTTAGTCCACACCAACACATCCATATAAGCAATTCGAGGCTAGGCGCAGATACATATCTATGAGTTCGTGTATACATACATAAGCGCTTTTAATTCTATTTCGATGTTGGGGCCTTATCTTTTTATGTGTAGCGATGCGTACACCTGTATGTGTCGATGCGTATGAGAGTGCTACCCCAATCAAACACAGAAGTAGATTCCCTCTCCCGCCACCAAACATAATCAACTTAAATAAATAGATCAAATTTTAAAAGATAAACCAGTTTGTCTGATGATCACAAAAGCGTGAAAACCACGGTCACAAATTCATATCGATACAACTTATTATGTTAGCTTTATCACTGACATTGAACGCTTTCCACTAAGCACCGTGCATATATATATATATATATATATATATATATATATATATATATATATATATATATATATATATATATATATATATATCGGGTGTAACATCAAAAATGTCCAAATTATGTAACACCATGGGATAATTGTCCAACACGCAAAATGTTTAATATCTAAAATATCACTAAACAAATTGAGTTTCTTTTTACAGGTTTTCAGATACGACGTTTAGCCATCTTGACACCATTTCTCGTAAGAATCGGTGAAACTTTCTTTGAGTTATTCAGCGAGGAAGAGAGCAGATTAAAATCGTTTTGTGACAGACCAACTACCTCTTTCCAATTGAGCAATGGTTCGAGAAAAAATGATGCATGCCTTCAGTAATGGTACCATCCTTCAATGTCTATTCAAGAACAATCAGGAAAACGGTGAATAAGAGGGAACAGTGGAGAGGGAATCTAGATCAGAAAGCCACAACTGCAAGAGGGGCCTTCCTTTCAACTTAGAGCTAAATACATTCTTATTACTGAAAGTACATTCCAATAACGTTATGAAAACCTCGGAAAATTCAAGTAAGGTATCTTTAATCATTTCTCTGATACAACGGTTCAAAGTTTAATCTAACAATTGGTCAATTTTACTGTTACACGATTTGAACCATTTTGCTGTTACACCAGGTTTTTCTTGAGATAATCCCCATGTGGATATGTAAAATCACTAATATTACACAGATGCTGAGGATGTTATTACCTACTATGACTCGAACTTCTAGGAATGAACCACACAGTTTCTTATGCAAATGTATCATTATACTGGGACAATCATTGCGCTCAGATGTAATACCAGATATTCAAAGAATCCGGGTGCAGCAGTTGACTGATAAATGTATAAACCATTGCCCAAAAAAAGGGGTTTGCCAGGCTTACATACATCGTAGACAGGATGTAAGGGAGACGTTTCGGTTATAATCTCTACCGGATCGTATACCACAGACTGGTCGAGAATATTATGCCATAAGTTGACTAAAATATCATGTCAAATATGAAAGATCAAAGTCCCATGTTATAATTTAATCGGTACCACCAATTGATTTACATTAGCTGTCATCCGTTTCTATGTTCTACTGTAATAAAAAGTGACCCCCATTTTTAATTCTGCATTTTTACACCTGAAGAAGTCTGTAAAATGCATCAAACAAAATATAATAATAACTGGAAACGTGATACAAAGAATGAATTCACTTGTCTGGACAAATCTTAGAATAAATAAAAATATTTGCTTCTTTTACCTTTTGAAAAGAATTCTTATAAATAGGTCAATGTATTATAGATTTATGTTGTAGGATAAGGACTAACTTTAAATTCATTCCAAGTATTTTGGATTTCTTGATATGGATTTATAAAGAAGTTCCTGACAGGTGAGCTTCTACTATATTTGAATATTTAAAGACTGGTTGTAGAATATGAAATAATCTCTGGGAGATGATTTCACTTCTTGTTTGTTGCAGGAGAGTCTTAATGGCAACAGTGAAGCTTAATGTTTTAAATGTTTAAGAAAAAAAAACACTGACATTTTATATTTGAATACATTTAAAACATATTGAACTTAAAAGCATTATTGCTTTTACTACTAATACTTCTATAAGTAGTCAAGAAAAGCCCGTAGACTAAATAGGAATATAAAGTTATTATGATTAGATATAAGAACTCTTTTTTGTTGAAACACCAGATCCTGTACAATCACTGAAGTTAAGCAACGTCAAGCCTTGTCAGTACCTAAGTGTTGTAAGATTGCATGTGGGGGTGGTGTGATCGATAATGGCTCAAAATTTTAAATCGGAGAACCAAATTCCAATTCCCGTTGGATTTGTTACCTTGAAAAGATATAAATCCACCTCTTCTCAATCCCCATCTATGGGTTAATTAGTAAACTAGACCGTTATTATCTACAAAAATATTCTTACAATCTAAAAATATTTCTGGCTTTAAATAACCTGGAAAATGGTTGATAAGCCATAAAAAACGAATTAATCCAGTAATGAAATATCTCAGTGACATTAATAACCAAGATAGTCTAACCATTGCTACATCATGTAGAAAACGTTTTTAAAAAACTTCTAAATTTTTAGAATTTGATAGCAGAAACAATTATTTTGAAAGTCTGATATAAGATAAAAATAAAAGTTCTACTTTTTGTTTTGGTGTTGATAGATATAAGAATTGGAAAATTATTGAATATCTAGTAATATTGTATGAATATCTATTAGATATCTAAATAAAATTCTCATTTTTATATACTGTTGAATTGTTCCTGAAGACATGGCTAGAATTATTATCTAAAGTACTGACTTCGAAATAATTTTAAATTTGTCATTTTCATGATTTCATTATTGCAAAAGAATAAATACTCTATATTCCCATATCTTCTCTTTTTCTTGAATGAATAAAAGATGAATTTTGTTATTTATTTTATTTTAAAGGGCAACAGATCAATAATGGCAGCATTAAAGACGTTAGAATTTGATTTGAATATTTAAAGACTGGTTGCAGAAAAGGAAATAATCTTTGGGAGATGATTTCACTTCTTGTTTGTTGCAGGAGAGTCTTCATGGCAACAATGAAGCTTAATGTTTTGAATGTTTGAGCAAAAAAAAACTAAAAAACACTGACATTTTATATTTGGATCAGTTCAAATATTTGTCTCATGACACCGTAACTTTTCAGCATGTGAAGAAGACCTGTATGCCAAATCCTGTTGAAAGCTTTTGAGATGTCCAAAGCTACAACTCGCACTCTACTATTCTTATCTAGATCTTGATAGACTCTTTGCACAATTATCATCACCACATCAATAGTTGGCCTGGAGAAACAAAAGCCATATTGTTTGTCTGAAAAAAGGCCTTGCGATGTGAGATGCACAACCAATTAAGCAGTGATTATTGCCTCTAGGAGCTCCCCAAAAAGAGGTAGGTGCTTAATAGGCTGATAGTTGAAAGGGCCGATAATATATTAATATGGGAGGGTCGATAGTATAGCAATATAGAAGCAACATATGAATGAGTTCACTTATCTGAACAACTCTTGGAATAAATAAAGATTTTTTTTTTGTTTTTACTTTTTGAACAATATTCTTATAAATATATAATATTTACAGATACGAATCTTAGTACAGAATATTATAGATACATGTCTATAAAAAATCTTTTGACAGCCTTTTGCTGCAGTTGGTAACAAGCAACCCTAAATTCATTCCAAGTACTTTGGATTTCTTGCTACGGATTGATAAAGAAGTACCTGACCGGTGAGCTTCTACAATATCCTCTCTTTTTCTTGAATGAATAAAAGATGAATGTTGTTATTTATTTTATTTTAAAGGGCAATAGATCAATAATGGCGGCATTAAAAACGTTAGCATTTGATTTGAATATTTAAAGACTGGTTGCAGAAAAGGAAATAATCTCTGGGAGATGATTTCACTTCTTGTTTGTTGCAGGAGAGTCTTAATGGCAACAATGAAGCTTAATGTTTTGAATGTTTGAGCAAAAAAAGACACTGACATTTTATATTTGAATACATTTAAAGTTTATTGAACATAAAAGTATTATTGCTTTTACTACTAAGACTTCTATAAGTAGTCAAGAAAAGCTTGTAGACTAAATAGGAATATAAATTCAGTAGGATATGATATACGAACTCTGTGCATGACTTTTTTTTTATTGAAACACCAAATCCCGTCCAATAACTGAAGTTAAGCAATGTCAAGCCTAGCCAGTGCCTAGATGGGTGATGGAATACTAAGTGCTGTAAGATTGCATGTATGGGTGGTGTAATGGATAATGTCTCAAAACTTTAAATCGGAGAATCGAATTCCAGTTCCAGTTGTATTTGTTACCTTGAAAAGATATAAATCCACCTCTTCTCAATCCCCACCTATGGGTTAATTAGTAAGACTTGTATCACTATACTATTATCTCCAAAATATTTTTACAATCTAAATATATTTTTGGCTTTAAATAACCTGCAAAATGGTTGAAAAACCATAAAAACGAATTAATCAAGTAATGTAACAAAACTCTTATAAATAGATGTTTATTTACAGACATGAATCTGTAATACAACGTATTATAGATTCATGTTTCTCTCTTTTTTCTTGAATGAATAAAAGATGAATGTTGTTATTTATTTTATTTTAAAGGGCAATAGATCAATAATGGTAGCATTAAAGACTTTAGCATTAGATTTGAATATTTAAAGACGGGTTGCAGAATATGAAATAATCTCTGGGACATGATTTCACTTTCAGTGTGAAATTTGTAACAACGAAAATAATAAGACTTGAACATCGCTGGCCACTGAAAAAATATGAAAAAGCAGTGCTAATATTACTGGTAGTAAAGGCAAGCCAATAGCGTATTCTCTTTCGCTATAGATTGGGCACCAGATGAAGGCTATAGAATGAATAGGGCGGTGAAAACAACAACAGCAAAAAGAAAACAATGAGTTTAATTCACAGAATTCAAAAATTGACTCTTCTGTTACACTGATATTTACCCCAGATGACGTATAGACAATATTATAGAGTTTTTTGATTTTGGTTGTTTTTTTTTTTTTTGTTTTCTTTTGTTTTTTCTTTCTGGGAAGTAGTTTATTTAAAAATGTGCAGGTGATGCAACGGCCAGAGACTAAAAATGTCATTCGGAAAGGAAGTTTCCATATCTTTTCTAGCTCCAAGCTACGGGTTAAATAGTAGAGTAGACTGGGATATCTAGACTTAGATAGAAGCCTGTTCACGAGAAGGACTATTCTGATTTCCAAACCGTGAAGAAGCCAAACGCAAATCACCCATCTATCCGAAAAGGCTAAGACAATTCGCAATAATAAAGAAAAGAATTCTGTGGAGAGCCATGACCAATCTCGTCATACCCCCCCCAAAAAAAAACATTGTCTTTACAATAGATTATTTGAAAGTAAATCCCCTGTTAAAAGTATCAGCGTTTTTTGTTGTTGTTTTTTTTTTTTTTGTTTTTGGTTTTTTTGGGGGGGAGGGGGGCAAAAAGAGTAAAACGAAACATTCATTTTTGCACATTTTTCTTTATTCAATACAAATGAAAAACTAATGGATAAAATGATAGAAGAGTGAGATAATAATTCCTGAAATAAAATATATTACAAAAAAAAAAGAAGCAAATTCGAGAAAATTATATATTAAAGACTGTCGTACATGATATTTAATCGTGAAAGCATTTTTTATAGCGCAATTAATAATTTGTTATAAGGCGTTCTTCAGTGCAGTGTTCCGATGAGTCCTTGACACCACTAATATTGATTTTACGTCTTACTTCTATGATGCGTTTCCGTTTATCTGCAAATTATAATTTGAAAGGTTTCTTACGTCCTCCCATGAACGGGTCGCTTTTCATATGCAACCTAAGCCTAAAAAATAATAAAATATATTCCTTAGACGCTCTGCTTGTTTGTTTGTTTCTTTCTTTCTTTTTCCGTTTATTCGGTTTATTTATTTATGTAATTCGACTCAAAGGATTTTCCGTGAATGTTTTACTTAATAACAAATAAAAGAAATGATTCCTGGTCTGTAATTGGGAAGCAAGCAGTGAATATTTCTCTTTTTGGGTTCTTTATTTAAGAACAACTTTGTCTTTATCGATTTTGTCCTCTGGAATTGATCAGAGCAGGCTTTTCTTTTTATTAGATGTATTGCATGCACGTCTTCCTTCACACAGAGACACACACGCACACCGCCGCCCCATAGAAACTCAATTATATCACAATCAGTCACGCCCACACAATTATACACAAACTTACACCTTAGCAAACTCAAATACGCATGCGCGTACACATGCACACATATATTTGCAGGGAGATGCTGAGACTGACATACAGACAATCTACATATATAATATTAAGCCTGGAATAGACGGGTATGCTGAAATAAAAGGACAATTTGAAAATTTTTTGCGAATAATTTTTATGGCAGTAAAGTTAGTCTATCTTGGTAGGTAGAACAAAAAACAGTCTTTGTTGCAGACTAAGTGAACCATCTTAGGCTTGATGTTTCGGCAGTGTTAATGGCTTGATATAACAACATAATACACACAACATCGTGTTTAGGAAATTGTGTCAAGGAAAACTTGGTTGTCTTTCAGACACGCCAATTACTCGCTAGATTTAAATCCCATTGGATATTTATGGAACATGTTACAAAGTTCACTCACTGATTTTCATCTATCTATCTATCTATCTATCTATCTATCTATCTATAATAAAAAGGCTTAAACACTAATATTCCATGGTCATAATTTAATCCATTCCATTATTCATAATTTATTCCATTCGATCCAAATCATCAGACCTACAAATTCAAAAAGAAAACAGAAAAAACAACTCCGGAAATAAAAAATAGAATTTAGAGAGAGTGTAAGTATGAGAGTGTGGGACGAATGTTAGAGCTAAAGACGATCTAATCTTAAAGATCAGAAGAAGAGGGAAGGAATATATATATATATATATATATATATATATATATGTATATGAAGAAAAATATACAGAAAAAACAAACAAAAATCTTAATATGCAATTATGCTGTATTAATGTTAATATAAAGTCAACTTCGGGCGTTTCGGTCTATTTTAGACCATCATCAGGACATATTCATAAAACATAATTAACATTAGAACATATAAAATTCAACATGAAAAGACAATGGACAAGAAAAAACAAACAAAAATCTTAATATGCAATTATGCTGTATTAATGTTAATATAAAGTCAACGAAATAAAATAGACCGAAACGTCCGACGTTGACTTTATATTAACATTAATACAGCATAATTGCATATTAAGATTTTTGGTTTTTCTGTATATTTTTCTTCATACTGTCGGATATATATACATATATTTGCTTACATATATATATATATATATATATATATATATATATATATATATATATATATATATATATATATATAAAACAGTTGAAACCTAACCTGAACAAAATAAACTATGAGATCTCCACAAATATTCTTAAATGCCCATAATTGGGAACAGAAGCCATTGGTTTATACCAACGGTTTCCCATACTTAATACTTCTCGAATTCACTCTCACGTGGTCATGTGTGACGTCATGAGCTGCAGTGCGATTTTCGCTTACAGCGTTTGTCGTTACTTGAATATCTTAAATGTAAACAGAAACAGACTATCACCACTGTCATGTCCGTGTATTGCTTAATATATTGTAATGTAATTGTCATCTTTGATAATGGCTTATGTAAGCCGAAAGCTTTGATAGGATTAAAAAATATGTATCAATATTGTGATTTTCTTTCTTCGTTTAATGATAATGTTATTAAGTTTATCAGACGATATGAAAAGAATTTACATAAAATAAATAGACAACACTTGTCTATATTATTTAATGAAACAATGCTGCCTAAATACACACAATATATATATATATATGTGTGTGTGTGTGTGTGTGTGTGTATGTGTGTATGTGTGCGTTTGTGTGCATATTTTAAAAATAAAAACTGAAACATTATGGAATACCAGTTTAAGTTTTAAATAAAAATATTTGAAACACTTGAACACGTACAATATTAACTTTTACGTTCATATATACCCATAATAGCATACATACCCCCTTACTTACATACATATATAATTCCTACAAAAGTTTTTATCTTCATTAGTGTTTATAAAGAAGAGAGCGATACACTGGAGAAAACCGGTTAAAATTTGCAACAAAAACGTTGGAAGCATTTGATCTCTCCGTCAACATACACTTACTCACACAGATAAACATATATATATATATATATATATATATATATATATATATATATATATAGATATATATATATATATATATATAAATTATGTATTACAATTTTATAGCCAGCATTTTATGGTTCACCATCTACGAGGAATTTACTTTATGTGGTTTAATCAACTTTAATATTGCTATGTTTTGCAGTCTATTCAGTATTGTTAGTATCGTATATAGATGTTCCACATGTCTAAATTTATCTACAGGCCTCTTTAAGAAGCTTACTGAATATAAAATATTTTAAAAAAATTGTTTCTGATAGCTTTATATCTGACTAACCTCCACCATGACTTCAACAAATAGAACGTCATATTTGGCTACATTCATGATACATCTGTCGCTGACATATTCTCAACAATCGTCAAGGATTGACATGTTTAAGCAACGGTTTATCGTGACATGAAAAAAAACTCACCCACCACTACCCTAAAACCTTATTTTTCTATTTAGCTTAGATCTGCTTTTTAATTGGTTAATCGAGACATAACAACAAATATATTAGTAATTCTGATCTTATGCCAGCAACCATTTAACATTCGGAAAAGAAGTAACGATTTGTTTTTAAATTTCCCTAAAAATAATTTTTATCACCAGTTACCAGCTATCGTCTGAGGAAGTACAAACATAGTGTCGAAACATGAAAGTTTTTGTGTAGTGATTTCAACATGTTTTTTATTATAATCTCTTATAATAAAGTATATTATAATATTTTACTCTATTTTATATTGAGAACTTTTGTAAAAATTAAATGCTACGAACTATGAATATTTACTTCCATTTGTTCTGTCTCTAATATATATATATAAAGAGAGAGAGATGGAGAAAAAGATATATTAATGAGTGCGTGCCGAGTGCTCTTCCATTTCACACGTAAAGTGACCCT
>CAHIKZ030001402.1:2817500-2820000 GCA_903632075.3 Acanthosepion pharaonis
TGTTTGTCTCAAGGTTCTTGATAAGATCCAGAGACGGATATGCAATGTAATTGGCCCTGATCTGGCATCTCGTCTGCAGTCGCTCTCTCACAGACGTGCCGTCGCCTCTCTCAGTCTTTTTTACAAAAGCTTTCATGGTAACTGCTACGATGAGCTGCTTTCGCTGGTTACCAGACTTCATGAATTTAAGCGTTCAACTAGGCTGGCATCTCGCTCACACCCTTTCACTGTCGAAACTGTTAAATGTAGCCGTCTCTTCTACTCCAATAGCTTCATGTCTTGCACCTCTCGCCTATGGACCCCTCCACTTTTCCTGTTTCCCTGATAGCTATAATCTCCAACTATTGAAATGTAATGTCAATCGACGTCTCCAGATGTCTTGATCTATCCCCTATCATTCTTTTCATCCTTTCCTCTGTCACTCCTATTTGCTCTCGCTCCAACTCTCTGTTACCTCGTGCGTGCTAGTGTCTTCCGGCCTTGCTTGGGGTGAAACGCTTAAAAAAAATCAGGCAGCCCTTTGATAACTTTTGATGATTTTATTACGAAAAAGTTTTCGACAAACACATGCATCAGGTTTACATTAGAAACAGTTTTCGTGATCAGTGGGTTTTGCCGCGGTCGAAATGCTTACAAGGTCAGCTGACGTGCCTGATATGGTAGAAGCGATAAACCAATTTCCAAGAATTAATTTTACTGTACTTGATTTTGCGTTCTCATCAAGGTACACAACATTTATCTTTAATCTACAATGCTACTGGCATGCCAATCTAATATATTCGTTACAAATTGATATGTCCTGGAAAGGGATATATGTGTTCGAAGTAGCAAAGTGGTTTTGGACTAGTGTAACCGAGTAGGACAATCTAGCAGGTAACCGTAATAGATTGGTCCTCGTCGTAGTGGTAGGCAATAGGCGTAGGCAATAGGCGTCCTCATGTACCTCAACATCAGTCTGTATTTATGACTGACACCAGCCAATCATATTACTGTGAGGGGGAACCCAGGTGCATGCATATTCATTACATCGAAAATAAAACAATGTTTTAGCGCCATAATATTTTACATACAATTTATAAAATAGGTTGATAATTCGAATAAAATTTCGACAAACTTAATTTTTAGACAGGCTTATAAAATTTAAATCTTTTAGTGTCTAAACCTTGTTTACATTTTTTCTGGTCTATTTTCGTAAGATATATTAAATTTGAATTATTTATGCTTATATATGAATTGTTTCTGTTGCTTGTATATGCTTTTACCTGTATAGTATATATATATATATATATATATATATATATATATATATATATATATATATATATATATATATACATGTGCCTTGCATAATTTTCTTTTGCGTGTTTTTTATTTTTTGTCTATATTTCTCCTTTTTCTTCTTATTTTATCCTTTATTTTTATTTTTAAAAATGTTTCCTTCTATTTCCTTGTGAATATCCGTTCTTATATTTACGTACTCATATATTTGAATATATTTATGTGTTTGTGTATTAGGTTGTGAATGAGTTTATCCTGTCATTTCAAAATTCCTTTCCCTATCTACCTCGTTATTATTAATCGGCTCTTCAAAAAATGCGTTTGATTCTTCACAAAGCATTCAAATTGATTCTGCTTCAAATCATATGTGCAGGTTATCTGGCTGTAGGTTCCTAGACCAATTCCTTGGAAATGAGTGGTCCGGCAGGGATTTCCCGCTTCTTTCCGCCGCCTAGGTGTGCTTAGGTCCCTGGTCGGACAATATGTCTACAACTATATATATATATATATATATATATATAGACTCTCCCGTCAAATTCAACGTATGATTATAGTGAAGGTTTCGTACAGGAACATCCACACTTTTTGAAGGGACGAATACAGAGACCTGGTGCACTAAGTGCCATAAGGTCCCCAAACGACCCTGCGCAGGTTTTGAATTCAGAATTGTCCTTTTCCTAGACCAGTTGCCATCTAAGGCTATAAAACCCAGTCTGTCCTGCTATTTTACCCATAGCTGGAAGGAAAAAAGAAGAGGATCAGACCTTTCCCAAAAGGGTATTAGCACGTAAGTGAATGTAATGGATTCGACTGAATTCGAACTCGGCTCTCGATTCCTCAACCCAATATATATATATATATATATATATATATATATATATATATATATATATATATATATATATATATATATATATATATATATATATATATAGCCAAAATTATGGACACCTATAAAAATTGGAGATAATAGTTTAAACCTACGTATTTCAAGGTTAAGAATCGTACAGTGAACAATTGAGAGCAAATGTAAAATATTTAACAGTAGATTGTAGTATTTTTTTTTTTTTTTGGCTTTAAAGCCTCTCTCAAGAGCTTTAGCTGAGTTTTGTACGAAATTCATTCCAATATTCAAAATGATTTATTGTCATACTGAAGGTTGTTTCGCAATTTTCGGGTAATATTTGATTCCTACCAGTGTATATTTAATTGAAAATGCCTC
>CAHIKZ030001402.1:2825000-2845000 GCA_903632075.3 Acanthosepion pharaonis
GTTTTTAAGCAACATAGTATTTATTTATTTTTTTTATTTTTTATTAGTGTATTTGTTTGTTTTTATTTTATTTTTTCCGTTTTTCATTTTTGCTGACAAAACGAGAAATTTATACAAACTAAGCCCTCCTACACAGAATAAATTACTCAAGAACAACATCACCAAAACATACAAAAAGGCACCCCAAACAAGAGAACACGATATCAATAAGGAAGCTAAAACAATCGCCCAAAAATTAGACCTAGATGACCGAATAAATTGTATTAGCAAGGCACGAGCCTTTATCACACTAAAAGATCATAAAGAAAATTTCAAAACTAATCCTGCATGTAGACTCATAAACCCAGCCAAAAGCGAACTAGGTAAAATAAGTAAAACAATACTAGAAAGAATTAATTCTGAACTTAGGAAGAAATTAGGAGTAAACCAGTGGAAAAATACGAAAAACAACTATTGACTAGTTCCACAACATAAATGACAAACAAAATTGCCAATTCCTACAATTAGACATAAAAGAATTTTACCCATCCATAACAGAACGTATGCTAGATAAGGCCCTCAACTTAGCTCAGGAACAAATAATAATAAAACCAAGCGAAATCAACATCATTAAGCACTCCCGTAAATCATTATTATTCCACAATGAAGAAGCATGGATAAAGAAAGATGGGATATTTGACACTACAATGGGAAGCTTTGACGGTGCAGAGGCATGCGAAATCATAGGCATTTACTTACTACACGAACTGAGCTAAATAATAGATAAAAATGACACAGGACTCTACAGGGACGACGCTCTCATAATCTTAAGAAACTGTAACAAACAAAACACAGACAAAACTAGAAAAGCAATAATAAAGATTTTTAAAAATAACGTATTCGACATAGATATAAAAACGAAGTAGATTTCCTAGATGTTACCTTCAACCTAAGAGAAGGCACATATAAACCATACAGAAAACCTAACGATAAACCACTCTACATACACACATCTTCCAACCATCCGCCTTCTACAATCAAACAGATACCAAAATCGATTAACTTCAGGCTCTCCGACAATTCCTCCAATGAATCTCTATTTAACAAAGCTAAGAAAGACTATGAAACGGCCCTAAAAGATAGCGGATTCCCAGCAATACTCACATACTCACCACAGAATACAAAAAAGACCAACAGGAGAAGAAATATCATATGGTTCAACCCACCGTACAGCAAGAACGTAAAAACAAACGTAGGAAAAATATTCTTCAAACTCTTACACAAACACTTTCAAGAATCAAGCACCTTACACAAGATATTCAACAAAAACACAGTAAAAATCAGCTACAGCTGCACCGAGAGCATGGCACAAATAATAAAAAAAAACCACAATAGGAAAATTATCAACACACCACACGAACAAATTAAACCCACGTGCAACTGCAGAATAAAGAACGAATGTCCCTTAAACGGAAATTGTCTACAAAACAACGTAATATACCCAGCCACGATAAAATCACCAGATAATGAAGAAAATGTATACATAGGAGTAACTGAAGGACCCTTGAAGCAAAGAAATTATACACACAAAACATCGTTCACAAATAGTAAATATGCGAACAGTACTATGCTTTCAAAGTATATCTGGGAAATAAAAAACAAAACGCACATCACACCAAAAATATCTTGGAAGATAAGGAAAAAGTCATCAGCCTACAACAACCAATCAAAAACTTGCAAACTTTGCTTGGAGGAAAAAAATAGCTATCATTAGTTTCCCCGACCAAAATAAATTATTAAATAAAAGATCCGAGCTCATCTCAAAATGCAGGCATGAAAATAAATTTTACTACGCAACCTAAAAAATGAAAAACGAAAAATAAAATAAAAAACAAACAAAACACTAATAAAAAAAATAAAATAAAATAAAATAAATAAATACTATGTTGCTTAAAAAAACCGAAAACCAAAAGAGAAAATATACAAATAAATTGACCTAAATTCATCCAAGTAAATAAATAGACAAACCAATCCCAAATTAAAAAACTGTTCCCGCAAAAAAAATAATAGTTAGAATGAACTACAACAACCAACCCCAAAATTGAACAAATAGCTTTAATTAAATTCTCAAACCAAAACAAAACTGTTAAATACGTGATATAAACAAATTTTTACTATGTTAATAAATAAATAAATAAAATAAGAAACAAAAAATAAAAACGAGCAATATAATTTGACCCAAATAAATAAACAAAGCGACTTCCGGTAAAAATAACCGCCATAATAGAATACCCACAATGCACCACTAACCCGTATATATATAAATAGCCGAGAAAAATAACAGCATATGTGGCCTGACGATTGCATATAGCATGAAACAGACTGTCGCCTCTAAGTGTTGACTACTATGTTCTCTTTTATATTTACACACGCTCTATCTCTGATATTGAGCACTTTATCCCATAAATATAGCACACCTTAAGACTATATTTCTTTATATACAAATATATATATATATATATATATATATATATATATATATATATATATACAAACAGTACCAAATCCGTAGCTGGTAGGGACTATTCAATATAGGTCTTTTTAATATAAAAATGTTAAAAAGTTAAAACTCAATGCATAAATTTATATACAGACCTCTTAGACTGTTCATATCTATTTTAGTCTGATTATATCTACTAATTAATCTATATATTTTAGTCTGTTCATATATATATCTATCTAACTAATATATATATATATATATATATATATATATATATATATATATATATATTAGTCTGTTTCTATCAATCTACCTATTTAAGTCTATTCGTATCTATCTATTTGGCTACAGATGTGTGCATGAATGTCATTTCCGTCTGACAAACTCAAGATATATATTCATAGGAGTTATTTATATTAGTTTCCGGAGAAATGTTGCCATAGTATTTGTTCTAGCGTGTAATGAATGTGGTTGCGTTTGTGTAAGAAGAGCAAAAGTAACAAAAAAAAAATACCCAAAATGCATCACACACTGAGTACTCATATATTAAATGTTATGCGGCATTTGTGGGACAAGGACTTGAAAAAACGCCCAACATAGCCACATCAGCGCAAGAGAATTAAAAATCCTTATATCTGAAGTTTGATCAAGCGATGACATTGCTCGAAATAGAAATGAAACCACCATGCATGTCATCAGATGTGTCCGGATGTGTGTAAATATTTCACCATTAATGTTATCGTAAGATTGTGCCTTTTTATTTATTTATTTTCCATCTACTAAAAAAAAAACATGTAGGGTCAGATTACGCCCGATCATAACCCCACGCATATCAATGTACACAGCGGAATAAATTCATAATTATTTATTTATTTTCAGTCTCCGAAATACAGTTACATCTTAACTGAAATTTGCTTTCTACAAGATATTATAGTGGGGAAGTCTTACTCGATTCAAAAATAAAAATTAGACAACTTTTCTCTCAGAAGGAAGACAAGTAATAGACACAATGATATGAGTCACCAGACAATTTCTAAATCGACACAAAGAGAAAGCTAATGGAAAATGATAACTTTGCTATTTATTCTCGGTTCACATACAATGGCTTTAGTTATAGAAACAATTTTGTCAATAACCGGAATATTTCTATATTTGTTTGCGGTATCATATTGATTCATTTCAGATTTCTATTTTTCTACTTATTTATTATAATAAAAGATACTCTTCACCGAATGCTCTATATGTCTATTGTTTCATCTATTGAAATTGAATGACTCCATTATAATACACTCAAATTTCCGGCCATTGATTTTCGCATCGCAATACAGACTTCGCCAAATATTTGAGAACACGAGTTTAACTGGCTATAAAAGCAAGACAACTTAATATACTGTTACGCAGAATGCGCCAAATTTGAACATCCTCATTTTACTTTCAGCTCTATCGAGGGCATTGACAGTGAAACTTCCGGGAAATGTAATGATGGGATTTTCTCGGGGAACCAGCCGTTAACCACAGTGAGAAAGGGATAACGAGATTCTTCAAAAGGTTTCAGGGAAACATGATGAACGGTAGCTGATTCAGTGCGGTAACCATATTGAGTTTCTGGACACAAGACGTAAAATCCTGAACCGAGAAGACAACCGTACACATTGAAGCAGAAGGGTGCTCATTTAACAAGAAGAAGAATCACAATTATAATAATAATGAGTACAATAATAATAACAAAAAGTGGCTCCTTATTGATATGGCAGTCCCTGCAGACTGCAATGTATCTTTGAAGATATTCAAAAAGTTGTCGAAATACAAGGACCTTGAAATAGAAATCTCAGAAATGTAGCACATGGGAACATCAACAATCCCTGTTGTAGTTAGAGCCCTAGGCTTGGTTGGAAAAGATTCCAGTAGACTAATTGAAGGGATTCCTGGAAGCCCATTCGTCAAAGAAATACAAAAAATTGTTCTGACAAGTACAGTCCACACTTTACGAAGGGCTTTATCTATGTATTTTTTTTTCAGTGGAAAGTGTCATGATGCCGTTTCTAACATTAGGTCTCTGGGATGGACCCGGAAAGAAATGTGTAAACGCCAGAAATCAAAGGAAATTAATAATAATAATAATAATAATAATCATAATAATAATAATAATAATAAAGCGATAGAAATAAGAAAAAAACTTTTTGGGGTCATTTTTTAACCTGCTAGCGACTAAAAGTTAAAAGTTCTCACGAGTACAACCCACACCTTACGAAGGACTTTATCTATTTAAAATATGTGCGTGCTTTTTTTTTTTTTTTTTTTTTGTATTTTTTAATTGCTCAGTGGAAAATGTCATGATGCCATTTCTGAGCTTATGTCTCTGGGCGGGACCTGGAAAGAAATGAGTAAATCTCAGAAATCAAAGGAAATATAATAATAATAATAATAATAATAATAATAATAATAATAATAACGCGAGTTAACCTTAAAATTGAAATAAAGGAGAATGAGGTGAAGAATTAATAAAAGAAGGGGATTCAATTGATGTGTAATAAGAGAAAGGTAGAATAATATATAGCTATATATGATAGGAATTGAAAAAAGAACTTTCTATCGACCATCCGATTATTATATTCGCAGCGTCGTCAAGAGGGACACCGACTAACGGCTCGCTAATAAGAATAATAATAATTCATAATAATAATTAATAATAATAATAATAATATTAATAATAATAATAATAATTCATCCGCATCTACCGTCTGATATTATCTATTCACAATATTTAGAGAATTAATACAAGTTGCATATTTTTGCACCCGAGGCCGCTTTCGCCACGTGAAGGATACGCTATTGGTATTAATGCTACAAATATGGCGAATGAATACTATCAACGATGTTCCACTTGATTGACCATCTCCTAATAACGAGAAAAAAGAAGAAGAAAAAACAATGAAATTAAATAAAGATGATTATGAAAAGGTTATGCGGGAAACTTATTATAGTATACACGATCCTTCAAAATAAAACTTCACCAATGTGACTTACAGAAGATAGAGAAGAACGTTCTCTAACCGTAAAAAAAGTTACTCGCTATTCAACTCGCAAATATCAAACGAAACATCGTCAGCGAAAAACGATTAACAAATAAAGATTGGTTTGGTTTGTTTGTTTGACGACATATCAACCTCAATGAGATATTTAATACCGACAAGATTTTTTATTGCTGGTAATATTTTTTTTCCAAAATGTTACTGCTGGTAATTTTTTTTCCCCCAAAAAAATGTACTTCTGGTAATATTTTTCTTTTTCACTAATGTAGCCGGTAATATTTTTTTTCTCAAAAGTGTATTGCTGTTTTTTTTCCAAAACAAATTATCAAATAAAAATTAGTTTGGTTTTGTTTGATTTGTTTTTCAGCATATCAACCTCAATGGGTTCTTTAATACCGACAAGATTTTTATTGCTGGTAATATTCTTCCAAAAATGAATTGTTGGTAATATTTTTCCCAAAAATGTATTGTTACTAGTAATGTTCTCCAAAAATGTATTACTGGTAATATTTTTTTCCAAACATATAGCTGGTAATTTTTTTTTAACCAAAAATGTACTGTTAGTAATAATTTTTCCAAATGAAATATTTCTGGTATTAAAACCTATTTTCATACCTTCAGTGATTTGGCGCCACTTGTGGGGTTAACTATTTGCCCATAGCTGGGAACATGATAGGTGCTACCACCTCGGATCAGAGTTGACCTAGGAACACAAGCAATTAAGAGGTGGCTCCATGCTGCTCAAAACTTCCTGATCAAATGCTTTGTTGTCGGATGTATTTTATCGTCTTACCCAGGACGCGGATATAGTTTATCGTCATAACCAGGACGGAAAAATAAAGAAATGAAGAAAAAACTGTTCAGAATGCAAATTTAATGACTGGTAGAATTAATCGTTTAGTTTGTTTTTTTCCGGTTTATCAACCCTTTGTGGTTCATTTAAACATATTTTGATTGTAAGAAAAGAACTTCTTTTTATTTTATTTTATTTTGCAAGGGAGTATAGTATTAACAATTTCTTTGTCGATAACAATCATTTTTCCAGATACAGTTCCTAATATTTAACCCATAACCGGGGGAAAAGTGATGGATTTATATCTTTCCTAAAGGTAGTAACGCACAAGTCAATGTACTGATTCTAGAATTCTAAAATAACTAATTTCGAACCGCTATATATTAATCCATCCTATACATCCACCTAATAGAATTGTAAATATTGAAAATATACAAACACAACTCAATACAATGAATAATTATAAAAATGAAAGTGGAATAAATACATATTTGAATGAGGACAAGAACAAAAATAAAGAACAGGAGAACCAATTAAGATATTCAGAAAATGACAAAGATAATGAGGAAATTGGTGAAAGGAAAACAAATAAAATAAAAAAAAACATTAATAAACCATTGTGCAGTAAGATGAAAGACAGAGGATAATTGAAGAAAATTAAATCAAATAAAATATGAGAAACATTATTAAAATAGCAAACAATATTAACATTGATATAATAAATGAAATTAATCTTAGATTATCCAATTTAAATGAAGGTGATATACTCAACAGGGACAGCAGCAGCATCAATAGAAAAAAGGTTAAACGATCGAATAAATATTTTAAAAAAAACACTACGACAAAATTTAGAGAATGAGACGAAAATTCCAAGAGAAAAATTGTCATTTTTAGATGAAATACGAATAAAGAATAAAAATTGCAATGTTTTAAAAAATGAAATTTAAATATGACATAAAGACAGAAAATGACATCCCAATAACAAATGAGAACGCGAAAGGTAAAGATTATGAAAAAAAAACTGAATTTCACAAATGAAACCTTTTCAAACATAACAGAAAAATTATAGAGGGAAATAAGAGAATATTAAAGCTTAAAGATAAAGTAAGCAACATTACGAAGAAATAAAAGAATTCTGGAATAGCATTTAGGGAAATGTATATAATTTTAAAAAAAGGATGCTGAATGGATTAAAAACATGAAGCAGAAGTACAAAGAAATAGAGGAGCAGAAATGTAAGAAGAAAGATATTAAGGAAGTACAAGAAACTCTCACAAAATGGTCCACCCCAGTAATAAATAAAATCACTAATTTCCCGATAAATGTATTTACATCCAACACAAAGCCGCAGCAAATCTCCCGCATATCATCTGCAATCCAGAACAAAAGACATAATGGCTGACTGACACTCAAAACTAATGGTAATTCTAACTCACTAAATTACCGACCAATTACTTGCTTATTCCCGACCTACAAATTACCGACCAATTACTTGCTAACACTACAAAGTACATCCTTGTGAAAATTATTTGAAACAACCGCTTTGGTTTCTTTTCTTTTCCCATACCGTCAGTTTTAGATCCACTGGAGTGACGGGATGTAATCGAATTGTATTTTATCCTCAGATTAGGTCATTTGCAGTAGTATACAGTAATATGAATCTATTTTCGGATGTGTGATTAAATTTGTTTGGCCTTGAAAATATTGCATCATCTGTGATTGCATTAGATTTTTATCACGCCCAGATACTATTGTCTCGACTGTCGACAAGTAAGCGTACGAAAATTTGTAACGCTGCACGCACATACTGGCAAGCCTTACCAGTGAGCAAATCAAAGTACTGACCCGGAAATTCTCCTGATTTAAATCTAATCGAGGATAGTGATCAATCCACAAGGAAAGTCTTTGTGCAATGTATATACGAAGTAATAAGAAGTGCACTGGGTCATGTTTCATTAGAAAAACACGAAAAAAAATAACTGAATTATTCGTTTTGTTTCAATTAATTTGCACAAGAGTGTACTAAAATCACTTTTAAGGAAAAGAAGTTATCAGTTCTTTGAGAGAAATAATATTTTATTTGGTCTAGAAAAAATATTCAACAAATGTTTTTGCGATACTGGAAAAGAGTCATTAAAAAAGACATATACACACACAAAAGTACAGCGTGAATAGACAACCAAAAGCATTTGATAGAGTTCCATATTAATGGATCATGAAGACATTAAAATTAATAGTAATCTTTTATTTAATTCCGCTTGTACAAGTGGATAATTTTAATCTTTTATTTAATTCCGCTTGTACAAGTGGATAATTTAAACCTAAACCGCCTTAATGGTGAAATAATATTTGTCAACTTACAAAATAATAAAAGAATATTTCAAGGAAATTTTCTTTACCTGTATTGTTTTATTGTATTATGTGTCTATCTAATGAAATAATCCGACTTATTCTACATGGACGATATAAAACTGTATTCAAATAGTGACATTGAATTAGATGGATTAAGAGTAGCAAAAATATTTGATGATATTGCCATTGAATTTGATCAAGAAAACCGCGCAAAGTAACAAGTTGGTACGAATAACGAATATAACAATTGCCAATGAAACTCTGATTTGCAAATTAAAGCAAAAAAAAAAAATTCAAATACCTGCCTATAAATGAAGCACAAGAAATTCAATATCTGAAGCCATTAACATCTTAAAATAAATTGTTTTTACATAATTTTACAATGTAATTAAGTGGAATCTATATTAGATCAACCAAGGCACGACGATAAACTACATCCGACAGCAAAGCCTTTCATCGGGAGGTTTTGAGGTGCGTAGAACCACCTCTTAATTATTGTTGTTTACAGGTCCAACCTGTCCCGGGTTTGTAGCACCTATTCAGGTCCCAACTATAGGCAAATAGTCACCCCCCAAACTAGGGCTAAAACACTATGACATTATAAAAATAAATTTGAAGAAAAGACTACCTTTATCTCAGTTCTCAATTTATGGCTTGATTCAAGCTGGAAATCAGTCAAACTAGAAATAATAATAATAATAATAATAATAATAATAATAATACGGGAAAAGAAAAAGAACAGACCTGATATTATCATAAAAAACAAGATATTCAGGAAATGTATGCTTATTGACATAGCAGTATCATTTTAGAGAAACACCTCCATGAAAATTATCCAGAAATAGTTCAAATACAAGGACCTGGAGATCGAGATTAACAGGATGTGGGTAAGGAGAACTGAGGCTGTATCAATAGTAATCGGAGCTCTGGGCCTCGTGAGAAAAGGAATTGGCAATTTTACTTACAGTGTCTCAGGTAATATCAACATAAAATTGCCCAGAAAATCACCCTACTAGGAACATCTCATATACTAAGAAAAGTGTTATCAATTAAATGACAATTCTCCGACAGCGTCTAATAATAATACTACTAATAATTATAATGATAATAATAATGATAATTGCTAATAACACTATTAATAATAATGATAATAATAATAATGATACTACAACTAATAATAATGATAATGATTATAATAATGATAATAATAGTAATAATAATGATAATAATTATAAGGATAAAGATGATAATAATAGAATTAATAATATTACTACTTCTACTACTACTACTACTAATAATAATAATGATGACGATGATGATGATCATGATGATGCTGACAATCATGATGTGAGCAACACACGCCTGCCGTAAGGAGACAAATCAAATCTGTGGTAACAAAACATTAGTTTTGTTCTCTACCTGAGATATTTTCACTTCCCAGCAGCAGTTTTCGATCCTGGACAAAGCAACGATTCCACATGTTGAGTTCCAACGCAAGCAGAATGAAATATTAGTGCAAGGCAATGTTCCTACCTCGCATTTCCTTCTCTTTAACCTTTAAGCTAAGCTTAGTACGAATAAATATCGACAATGAATAGTAGCATATTCGATCACGTGCCGTGACTAGAAACAGACGCATAATGGCTGACGCCATCGTTGCCAAAAGGAGGACGAAAGTCGTGTTTACAGAAGAAACCAAATTATTCTCTTTTTTTTTTTTTACTCGCTCTGACCAATAAAATATTTAGTATATCATTTGAAGTGATTTTACTTACATTTTTATTATATATATATATATTACAATAGTGTTAAACATAACAACGTGTTTACACTGAAGGACATGATCTACTTTTTAACACAGAATACCGGGTCATATTTTTTCTAAACCAAAAACCAAGATTATTATAAAATATTTGTTATTCTAAGCGCCATTTTGGCTTCAGGTTTTATTTATGAAATGTCCATATGGAGGTTGATTTAGTTTGACTAAGCTTTAGTCCACTAGCTTAGAAAAAGCAATAGTACCACTTTATCACCATTGTTTTTTATTTATTAGTTTATCGTGTTTTATTCAAGAATCATATTAATTTACTTTGTTGCTTAGAACATTTACTTCAATAGTTTCGTTTAAAAATCATTATTTATTAAGTGGGTGGCTACCCGGGAAACTGTTGCCAAGCGAACGATCTTATGATGAATGACTGGACAAAATAACGTTGCAACCATAACAGGAACACAAATCATATTTTAAGCGCTTGAATATTATCAAATGATACAACAAGAGGGTATGAACTACACTGACCTTCTAATAATTCTATACACAACTCACTGCTAAAAAATACGTGTGCATCTAAAATCTATCGCTAGGTGGCAAGAAAATAAACTAGCAGACTATTGTGGCAACGTACGATCCTGACCGGATGGCAACATATAAAATAATTAAATAACCTGACATCTTCTGGAAGCCTATTGTAAAGAATTGGACAGAAATCTTTTTCTTGGTTTTGTCATTTCACTTCAAGCAAGGCAATAAAATTACTAAGATGCAAGGGATTAATGAATTTGAAACACTATCAGAAAAAATAATAAGCAGAGAACGCAATAAAAGAACAAAAATTAAAAATACAAGATAACGACTGATATTGTACCAGCAATCTTAACAATGGATTCAATATATATTTCCACTTCATTTCAGCGAAAAACGTTTGCCCGAAAAATGCAGAGGGACACTTTCCTGGAGATTTGCATCAGCCATATTGATGAAAGGGGTAAAAATTTCTCTAATGCGATCAAAAGAATCTAGTTACTTTTTGGAAGCGATAAAATTGACAAGGTATTTCTTTCCCCCGTTAACAATAAATTGTTGGTGATATTTAAAATTAACTCTCAATTTGATCTCATCGAAAGGATCAGACATACCATTAAAACAGGAGTAAATAATTGTGTCATCAGCATAAATACCGATTTACTGATAACAGGAATATCGATTATGAAAATTATAAATGATAGAGCCCTGGGGTCACCACTTTTAATACAAAAATATCAAAAAGGTTGGACGTTCAAGACAACGTTCATTTCGCCATTTGATAAGAAATTTTAAATCGGATCAAAATCCATCCAGAAATACAATAAACATTCAACTAGTGAAGACCAGCAAGCCTTCAAGATATCCGGACAAGTAGCCAGATTTTCAATATTCCTATCTAAAGCTAGACAGATCCTATCAGCAATAATCGTTAACACATCAACAGTTGACCTAGGGAAGCGACAGCAATATTGCTTGTCTGAAAGAAGACACTACAAGAAGAGGCGCTTAACTAGTTCAGAATTGATTAAAACATCTCCAACTTTGCCATTAAAAGGAAAAAGACAATGGAATTTAATAAAGACTGGAACTAAAGAGGATTTCCAATATACAGGAAAGAGAGAAGCATTAAGACACTTATTGTAGAGTTTACAGAGAACATAATTACAATAGCTCATCTTAGAAATATATACAGAGAAAAGAAGCGAGTTCAGGTGCATGGTTGCAAGAGACTGTTGCAGAGAAATATTAAATGGATATGCTTTGTCGTGGGGTGGGTCTAATTTAGAGACGATAGCAGAAATCATGGATGGAGTTATATGCATATCACAGAGTAGAGAATCTGACAAGATAGACCAAATATCTCAGCAGTAGAATTGGAAAAGTATTTACTTGCAACACTTTATATGCAGAAAATGATACCACCTCAAATTGGGTGAAGGGAGGAGGAATAGCAGATTTTCTCTTATTTCACACTATTACAGGACCGACAGTAGTCACGAGAACGAAACTTGTTAGAAGGTACACCATACCTCATTGTATAAGCCTCATTGAGGATACGTTTACAATTATTACAATCAGACACAAATAGGCGTCTGTTAGCTCTAAATTATCACATTGGTACAACCGGAAGTGATACTTGTAGGTTAAAGCTGCTGAACAGGCAGATGTTTACGAAGACGAAGATTGTGTTTTCACTTGGTTTTTACGGGAAGGCACGAAAACATTGATACCAGTTTTTTTTTTGTTTCTTTTTTTTTATCCAAGAAGAAACCTCAGTGACATAATTCTCAATAGGAAGCTTAAAAATTCAAGTTCAGTGGAAACTACGAGGAAAATTACGAAATGAATCCTAATCAGTATGCTGGTAAACAAATGAAGTCGTGTGACAGGAGGATCTTAATTTATGGACAGCTCAAAACAAATATCAAGCGATAATACAGTGCGATAAAAAAAAATTCCAGGAGGATAGATTTGCGATGCTCGACAAAAGCCGGAAGAGGAGATGTGGAAGAAATCAAGTAAAGAGGCTTGTTGATTCAAGTCATTAGGGAAATGAGCAGAAAAATCTACTGAGAGACTGATCAACGGAATTGAAGGTCTAAATAACGGTAACATCAGTAAATTTGGAATGTTTAAGCCACTTGAAATGATGAGCATGAAAATCCCCAAACACGAATATATTCGCAGATGAATGTAGAGAGAGAGAGAGAGAGAGAGAGAGAGAGAGAGAGAGAATTGTCAGATAATTTGTTGCTGTCCTGAGAAGGGGAGCGATAAAGAAAAAGAGATAGCTAACAGAGTGCAATAGTGGAAGTCGAATGCACATGAAAGAATCACCCGGGGACGAAAGAGACTATTCTCTTTTCAATGGAATATTTTCCCCGCTGTAAACACCAAAGACATGTAGATGTATTCTTGAATGTTTTAGACAAAGCGGAAGATAACCTGATACAGAGAATGAATCAGTAGCGATAGTACAGTTTATATTAGTTTTGCAAAGAGCTATGATATCTGGAGATCTTTTCGGGAGAAATGATTTTACACTACAGAAATTGAGGCAAATCCCACGAATATTGGAGAAAGAAAGGCTGAGGAGGGAGGCTGATTTTTTATGTTTACTTGCATTTCTTAATTTTAATTGTCCTAAGAAAATTATTTTAATTTTTAAACTGAAAAAGATCCTAATAATTATCACTGGCCATCGTCCGGCAAATGGCCAAAACTAAAGTATAATACAACCTCAGATTTTCCCACCGGAATTACATACATGGACACCTATCCATTAGTACTGCAGATGTCCCGATATGATGCGACTGTTGCCAGAGCAGCCTCTGTAAGCGCTGCCAAAGAGCTCAATCTCCTTACTACCAGTTCGTATGCAACAACCAGAAAACTGTCAACCCGGAACCCTCAAAGCCACTGACTGATTAAGGAACCGGTAAACCGTTGATTAAGGAATGGTTAAACACCATCTTAAACAGGAAACAAAAATAAACTTCCATTTAATAAACATGCGAGGAATACGGACCCTATGATAGGCGAATCTATCTACTCCTATTAACCTGTGCACCGTCAAAGATAATTCTTAGACCATTGTTAGCGCATTTAGAACAGTTTTCATTGAGCGCTCTTTCTTGAGACCTTAAGTCAGACTAAGCTAAACAAATGCACACAGTAATCGCTGTAGAGAGAAAATATCAGCAGGATTGCCGTTTCTACTGACCTATATTCTTTTCATTCATCTCATAGTGAGATCCATCCGATTTATTTTGGCTGAACAGAAGTAATCTGTATAAGTGCATCCAGAATGTGAGTTGCAATATTTTAATATGGAAATCTTGTGCTCACTGGTACCCGTCGCTGAATCGGAGAATAATTGGCTTGCAGCAGAATAGGAATCTTCATTATTTTTGGAGAAATCACAATGAAGCTTCGTATGTTTTTAAAGAAATATATTTTAGGAAAATCTATGAAAAAGTGTAATAAAAAAAGAAATTCGTAGGTCGCGTTTTATTCCTTAGCCGTTACTCGAACTAAAGTGATGTTTACGTGTTACAAATGAGCATCACATAGAGGTGACGCCGAAATATTAAATTAAAATTTAATTTTTTTAAAAATATGTTTGAGTTTATATTCTAGCTGATTTTAATTAGTTCCCTTTTTGTTTTGTTTACGTTATAATAGATCTGTCAAGAAAGTTTAAATGCTGTTAAAAGTTAATTATATGATTTTGGCATTTTATGACAAATCGTTTCAATTTTCTTTCTTTAAATAATTAGGAAATTGGAATCATTTTTGTAATGTTGAATTTAATTTCCGAAACAAAACTAAATCATGAAATTACCAATAACAACTATCGAATGAGAGTTAATAGTGAAAATCATTTTTATTTCCTAAGAAAACTGGTATAATGTAGTTCTTGTATCATTTGATTGTAATACACGGCAAAAATATTCGTGAATATGAACAGATTATGCTAAAAATAAGCAGACACAATATTTGTAATTTATTTAATCAGACATGCCTAAAATAGAATTTGCTGCTTAAATACACACAAATATATATATATATATATATATATATATATATATATATATATATAAATGTATGTGTGCTTCCATATATATATATATATATATATATATATATATATATATATATATATATATATATAAAAAAAGAAGAGAAGAGAGGTGCCGCAAACGTTTTTGGTTGTAATGTGGATTTATTTAGAAAAAATATTATGCTTTGTTTTACATAATTTTACTACGACACGTGTTTCTGGTCTCGCGACCGTCTTCAGGTAAAAGTGGAGATTTCTACATATTATTAAAAATAATATTATTAAAAATAATTAATTTTTCTTCATGTTCAATGTGAGATATTCTCGATATGAGACATTCTCTGTTTGTGTGTTGGTAATCCGAATTTCTTTTCTAGAAATATATATATATATATATATATATATGGAGACACGTTTGCGGAATGGATAGCTTCTTTGATTGAGGAATCGGAGATCCGAGTTCGAATTTCAGTCGAATCCATTACAATGAGTTATATATATACTTACATTCACTTGGGAAAGGTCTAAATCCTCTTCTTCTCCTTCCAGCTATGGGTAAATAGCAGGACAGACTGGGTTCTATAGCCTTGGATGGCAACTGATCTAGGAGAAGGACAACTCTGAATTCAAAACCTGCGGAGGGTCGTTTGGGACCCTGTGGCACGTAGTGCACCAGGTCTCTGTATTTGGCCCTTCAAAATGTGTGGACGGTCCTGCACGAAACCTTCACCAATATAATCAATATCATATATATATATATATATATATATATATATATATATATATATATATATATATATAATTTAACATAAGTGTCTAATGAGTGGATGCCTTAATTTTGTCTTGTAAATATACTTTTTCACTTTCTTTTTCCTGAATATGAATGATAAAAGATAACCAAAACTCCTTGTCATTTCGCTTTTTTATAACAAGTGGTATACAGCAAATTTGACATACCGTTTAAGTCAACTCCATCGTTTTACTTTTATTTAACTATTAGTTCATCTACACGTAGCCCTGGCGCTAAAATTCAGGGGTCTTGGACGCAAAGAAATCTCTGAGTGCCTGCCAATTTGCCTCATTTACGCGCGCGTGTGTGTGTGTGTGTGTGTGTGTGTGTGTGTGTGTGTGTGTGTGTGTGTGTGTGTGTGTGTGTGTGTGTGTGTGTGTGCGCGCGCGCGTGCGCGTTTAAATATACAATATCAATAAAGGCAAATGGAAAACTTTTCTTTAACAACGTGTTTCGTCCCTTTAGGGATTTTATCAAAGAATATATTGGTATTTTATTTTGTAACATTTATTAATAAACAGAAGTGGAGAAAACTATTAAGTTTACAAATTTATATTTTACAAAAATCTAAAATATTCTTTAAACAAACAAAGTAACGGTAAACACGACTTACCGTAATCCATAGTTTCAAGGGACGAAACGGGTTGTTGAAGTAAAGTTATATAATACGACAGAAATATAGTTTGAAGTTACGCTATATTTATGAGCTAAAGTGTTCATTATCAGGGATAGAGCATATTAAAATATAGAAGTGAACACTGAGATTAACACTAAGAGGCGACAGCCTGTTTCATGCATCGTATTTATTTGATTATACATGCATAAAGAGACCTGATTTAAATTATATATGCTGCCAGATATGGTTGAATAAACAATGATCAATTATGTGTGTTTGAATGTATATTAATTCACTAACAAGTGATATCTATATAGAAATATATTTTATCACTTTATACGTTAATCTTAATGGATATGTATATTTGAGGAGATGCTGCGTTTATTTCTTAAACAGTATATTTATTATTTCTTAAACAGTATATATATTATTTATATATTATACTTCTACCGGACTGAATATTCGATAAATTTTATTTTTTTTAGTATGATATCTCATAAGTGACATTATGGTTAAAAGGTCACGTGTTTCAAGGCTTGTCTCCTCCTTGGGGAAATCCCCTTGACATATAAAGGTCTTATCTCACTCTCAGTTATTAAAAAATTAAATTGAGATAATAAAATTATCTCATTTATCAATTCAAACAATTAATAACTGAGTGAGATATTTTAATTATTAATATAATAATAATTTTATTAGTTATTATCCCAGTTATTAAATTAAAAATGTAATAATTTAATGTAATATTAATAATTAATAAAATTATTTTTCATTATCTTAGCGATTAAATACTGAAATTTTTATAGTATGTCAATTTTGGTGCACCGTACTAAACCTCTCAACTCATTCAGCCATCAAATTATCAATAGAGACGTGAAAATAACAAGACCCCTAGGTCAAGAAATGTTCGTTTAGAAAATTTTATGATATAAGTAACTGATATTTGTTTCAGAACAGATTAATTTAACTTTAAATTTGCTAATTTTATGAAAGTAACGTTTCAGAAATGTATATTTTATTTTAGCGGGATTTTGAAAACCGAAAAATAAGTTCGTTTACATTTCTCTAAAAAAAAGTTAAAAATGGCCGTTTCAGTTGGTTTTTCGGAAGCATCGACTAAAAATCATTCAATTTTCTATTTGAAATACTCTACAGTATTTTTTTTTTTTTTTTTGGAACTAGAAAATTTAATTCATTAGCTTTCAAATGAAGCGAGGGGAAAGCTTCGAGAATTTTTTTTCCTTTATGAAAAATACATTTAAACCTTAGGTATACGAATTTTTAGAGGTACCTACAGTCGAATATATCGATGTTTTATTGTATGGTATTTTTATTACTCTGTCATGTATTTTTGTAAGAATAATTCTATATGTTTATCGATGGAAGTTGGGTAAATTATTGTTGACTAATGTTTGTTTTATGTGTTTTAATTCATTCAGAAATATTCTTTGTAGGTGTACCATATTTGAGAAGTTTTTTATCACCGCTATTTTACATCTTTCCAGGCATTGGCTATTAGAGTTTAGAAGACAAGAGTTCTTACTGTTGGGTTTTTTTATCCGGTAGGTGGTAAATGCTTTGAATTTTAATTCTACATCGACGTCAATGAATAGGATTTTATTATTAACCATTAGTTCGTATGTAAATTGTATTGTGGAGTTTGTTTTCTTTTTCGAAAGTTGATTTTAGATTTATAATTTCGTCCGTATTTTTATTAAACCAAAAATGTCATCAACAGGCCTTGCGTACATTTGAAGTTTGTCAGTTTCTTCAAAAACTTTGTTTTCAATATAAGACATGTGAGAATCGCTGGATCTAAACGATTTTCATTCGTGACGCCGTTCGTTTGGATTTAGATGTTGCCATTATGAAGGCATAATGAGGCTTTCGTAGTACAGGTGTGGTGTAGTTACCGAGGAGTCGATAGTCGAATTTTGAGAGGAGGGGTTGACGGGTGTTTGTAGATGCAGTCCCTATTTATATCGAGTATTTCTTCAATTGAAACGTTGTTAAAAGATTTTCAATATCGAGTGAAACTAGGTTCTTATCTGTGGGATTTGTCTTTCTTAAGATATGGATGAATTCGTTTATAGATGCGATGTTGTGGAGAAAATATATAATTTAGGATTTTTGATAACTGATATCCTGATTAGTAATCACCGAAAATTTTATTGATTTTTAGGCTTGCGATCTCAGCATTGTTTGCTGTAAGTCGGTTGTTTTCCGACTTTTTAGGTATTCTGTGGGATTTTTATTTTTGTGAAATTTGTTGTGTCATCTACGATAGATTGTAATTTATGGTTGTAATCTTGTAGGTTAATATATATATATATATATATATATATATATATATATATATATATATATATATAGGGTTTAATGATCTGTACTAATATTAAGTTGGATGATGAATTTTGGTTTATTACCACTATTTCTCTGTAACAATGCCTATCCGCTGGGCATTGTTCAGTCAATAATTAAGAAGAAAATGGCTGAATTCAATAAAGTGAAACCTGCTATAGTACAAAAACGTCCTGTGCACCTGCGCCTTCCTTGGCTAGGTAATATCAGTGATTGATATGCTAGGCAGGTTTCCGTAGCAGTTCAACATTGTTACTTTCCCGCTACCACTCGTGTGGTCTTTTCTGCCAAGCCTGTTTGTCCGTCTATGCAGAAAGACGTTCTCCATCCACATCATAATTGTTCTTTAATTTATTCCTTTAAATGGAGTTGTAGAGCACCTAATAAATGGCCATAATTGTGCTACTAGTTTCAATGTGGACTCATTTACTATGCTTAGGAAGTCCCATTCGAATTACCACTTGTGGAGTCTATTTATATTTTATCGTTGAAGCCCTCGATGTGTAAACAGAAGGACTTCGTACTGGGCCTCCAAATAATTTCCATCTAAGCAATATTTTTCACCTCATACATATTGCCCATCACTTTTAGTGATAATTCTATTTAATTCATTAACCTCGATGCAGCTCTGTGGGGCGAGGTTCGAAACCGGTTGATCTAGTCCGTTTTTCAGTTTGACTTTTTATCTATTATCATCATGAGTAGTAAAAAAAATAAATTTTATATTTCATGGTAGTCATATATATATATATATATATGTGTGTGTGTGTGTGTGTGTGTGTGAATGTGTGTGTGAAAAGTGTGTGTATATAAATATAAATAAATATATATATATATAATTATTTATATATTATATGCGCGGTACTTATTAGAAAGCGCTCAATATCAGAGATAGAGCTAACATATTTGGTTGGATAGATGTGAGTTTGTGACCTTGGGTTTCACGCTTTAGCGATTTGTCTGACGATTGCTAAAGCGTGAAACCCAGGGTCACAAACTCACATCTATCCAACCAATATATATATATATATATATATATATATATATATATATATATATATATTTGTGTTTTTTTTTTTTTTTTTTTTTTCAGCTCGTCTGATGATTTTATTGGAGTTGTTATGTCACTCATTTGCAGCTTATTTGAGTTCGGTTCGGTTTGGTTTGGTGTACGGCATATCAACACCTCAATGGGTTATTTAA
>CAHIKZ030001402.1:2850000-2960000 GCA_903632075.3 Acanthosepion pharaonis
AACAGGAAAATTTCTTTAGAAACAGAGAAAATAATTCCGAACAGCAATATCAATCCTATTAGTATCAATCCGCTTAAGTGCAACTAAATTCTGGAAAATTTCTAAACAGATGAAGAGGCGAATTGAGTCAACATCGTCTTCGTAAGAATGTTGAGAATACTATTGACTGAAAATTTAGGCTACGAGGAAGTTTTAAGGAAAATGAAAACAAATTAGAATTATAATCCGAAGACAGGGAGAAATTTAGGGGATACAAAACGGGATAGACAGGGTAGTTTTTAAAAAATATGACAGAAAAAATGGACATTTATAAACAGAAAAAAGTTATCTGAAATTTCTGGGTCGTATAATGACAGTAGAGGAGTTGGAGAATTTGGCACTCACAGGATATATTGAATCAAATGGCATAAAGGGAAATAGCGAGTAACGTAATTAAGGAGCTTGTATAAAAGAATGTCAGAATAAAGACTGGATGGAATGATAAGGGGACAAAAATTGCTTAGAGAGACATGGGAGAGGACGTTGTGGATAGTAAATCACGTTGGTTGTGCATTGAAACAGCACTCTCAACGAGAAATTGTCCTATTTATTTCTTTTTTAATTTTATATATATATATATATATATATATATATATATAT
This sequence comes from Acanthosepion pharaonis, assembly GCA_903632075.3. Taxonomy (NCBI): domain Eukaryota; kingdom Metazoa; phylum Mollusca; class Cephalopoda; order Sepiida; family Sepiidae; genus Acanthosepion; species Acanthosepion pharaonis. The sequence goes on from CAHIKZ030001402.1 coordinate 2,850,640, forward strand.
ATATATATATATATATTCGGCTCTCCTGTCGAGATTCGACGTATGAGGGTCAAGCAGATCAGTTTCCAGGAAACCGACAGCCCAACACCGGCACATGAGATTTGATTATAGTGGTGAAGGCCTCGTGCAGGACCATCCACACTTTTTGAAGGGACGAATACAGAGACCTGTTGCACCGAATGCCACAAGGTTCCCAAACGACCCTCCGCAGGTTTTGAATTCAGAGTCGTCTTTCTCCTAGACCAGTTGCCATCCAAGTCTATATAACCCAGTCTGTCCTGCTATTTTACCCATATCTGGAGGAGAGGAAGAGGATTCATACCTTTCCCAAGGGTATTAGCACGTAAGTGAATGTAATGGATTCGATATATATATATATATATATATATATATATATATATATATATATATATATATATATATATATATCGATTTGTTAACCGATTATAACTATTTATGATACATTAACATATAAATAAATACAAGATTGCACACTAAAATTGCATTGCAATTTTATACTAAAGAATAAGAGAAAGCAACGATAATATAGCAGCCACTAGTATAGAGAAGATACATATCATGCCTCGGCTTGTCTCTGGATTACTTGGTTATGTTAGGCAGAATCTTTAGAATCTCATATATATATATATATATATATATATATATATATATATATATATATATATATATATAGACATCTCATCATTGCATTTCATCTGCAGCCACTCTCTCACAAACGTGCCGTTGCCTCCCTCTGTCTTTTTACAAATACTTTCACGGTAACTGCTCCGAAAAGCTGCTTTCGCTGGTTCCCAGACTTCATGAATTTAAGCGTTCAACAGGGCTGGCATCTCGCTCTCAACCTTTCACTGTCAAAACTGTTAAATGTAGCCGTCTCTTCTACTCCAATAGCTTCATGTCTCACACTTCTCGCCTGTGGAACTTCCTCCCTTTTTTTGTTTTCCTGATAGCTATAATCTCCAACTATTCAAATGTAATGTCAATCGACGTCTCCAGATGCCTTGATCTATCCCCTAACCTTCTCTTCATCCTTTCCTCTATCACTCCTCTTTGTTTTCGCTTCAACTCTGTAACCGCTTGCGTGCTAGTGGCTTCCCAACTTGCTTGGGGTTGAATGCTTATATATATATATATATATATATATATATATATATATATAATTATTTATTTTTAAAAAATTCTAACATAAATATGTTATAAAATCACTACAAAAATAGCCATTTTGTTTCAACACCCCCGGTGTCTTATCAAGTGATGACGTTGAATGACATTTATAACATATTTAAGTTATAATTATTTTTAAATAAATAATCATATCTGCTCTACTTTGTATTGAGCACTCTTTTAAGAATAGTAATTGTTGGTCATTGAATTCATTCCGTATACACCAATTATATACTTGTATATATATATATATATATATATATATATATATATATATATATATATATATATATATATAGGGCTCTCTGAAGGCAAAACAAATCGGTGAGAGTCTGTTTTTCCTTGAATGCTATCTTCAGGTACTGTCCCCGCTCGGTGTTGACCGCAGTGCCTTCTTTTATATTTACATATGATCTATCACTGATACTGATCACTTTTACCCACTTTTACATTTTTTGTTGCTATTAAATATAACTCTGTAGTAGCCGACCCAGGGATTGAACTCATAATTACTCTGCCGTAATACAGGTTTATTGTAACCTCGGAGCGGAACGAGATTGGATAAAAGGTTTTGTTCGAATTTCAATGAAATTTACATGGATAGAGACACCTGACAAAAAACAGGAGTGAACAACAACCAACACCGTTGAGTTAATAGCGACAAAGGAGAGGACGCTCTGTTTACATTATTCAAACTATTGTCCTCATCTTTGTCATAAATATGGCGACAAAGATGAGGACATTAGTCTGAATAATGTAAATAGTGTACATAATAGCTCATCTCAGAAATATAGACAGATACTGAAGGGCCGAAACGTTGTAATAAATAAATATGGCGACAAAGATGAGGACATTAGTCCGAATAATGTAAATAGTGTACATAATACCTCATCTCAGAAATATAGACAGATACTAAAGGAGAGGACATTTTAAGAACATCATAATATGTTAAAGGAATAATGAGATTCAACAATTAGACTAAAATATTTTTTTTATAATAAATAAGCGGAATTTTATTTAGTAACAATTAATAATCTTAGGAACAATTAATAATTTTAGGAAGGAAAAATTCATTTCTCGAATTTTGCAAATGAATCTTACCTTTAATACAAGAGTTAGACATTAGTCATTTTTTTTATTACTCCTCATGCTAAACAATTAAATGTAGCGGTTATTTGTTGTGGGTTGCCAGATAAAATGGCTTATTTGTCCATAAACATTTTCGCGAAAACTAATTCTGATGATTAAAGGGATTAAGAAAGTGTACTGACATCTAATTTTCTTCCCGGCTACTAGTGAATAACTAAGGCCCGAAAAAAGCTGTCAGACAACCCGGGATGAAAGGCCAGGGGATGACTTCGGAAAATGATCAAGTTGGACCGAGATTACCATTCTGTTTCGAAACACTCTCGCTTAAGTTAGGGTCAGGTACCTGGGGAACAAAACGGAATAAGTCAGTTTCAATGTAAACGCTGCAAGTAGTTCCCAATTAAGGTCGTTGAAGACGAGGTCAATTCTGATACTTCCCATGGGGATTCCGTCAGTAAAACAACTGATTAAATTCGAGCCATGAACAGCTTTCACCACTGAACATGTTTGACACGTTAGGCGGGCACATGGTGAAAAACATCCGTAAGGGGACTGAAGCTTTGGCGCGAAAACAGTACAGAAAAGTGCAAATGAGGTTGAGTCAGGAAAATATAGAAGATAAAGATGAAGAATAAAAATAAATCGATAAAAAGATAGACAAGTGTAAGAATATGTAGATAAGCAAAACTTATAATGCAAGTTAAAGCGTAGGATATATAATGAAAAATAATAAAAAAGTAAATTATATAACGAAAAATAAAAAGTAATATACATATACTATTTGTATGGTCTGTCATTTTATCTTTGATGATATATATCTTATTTTATAGATACATAATTTTATATATATATATATATATATATATATATATATATATATATATATATATGTAATGAAAAAATAATGAAAACGTAAATTATATAATGAAAAATAAAAAATAATATGCATACATTATTTGTATCTTTTATCTTTTTATCTTTTGATATATATATATATCTTATTTTATATATACATACTTTTATTTTTTTATATATATATATATATATATATATATGAAAAATATATCAAAATATATATGTAATGAAAAATAATAAAAAGTAAATTATATAATGAAAGATAAAAAAGTAATATACATGCATTATTTGTATCTTAACTTTTTTATCTTTGATATATATATATATATATATATATATATATATATATATATATATATATTTATTTTATATATATATAATTTTATCTTATATATAAATATATGTGTGTGTGTGTGTATCCGAATTTAATGAGAACGAAAATAATATAAATTCTAACGTTCACAGCATTAATTCAATAAAGGCTCAATACCAAGAATAGAGCAATAATTATTTATTATAATTTATACAAAAGCACTTACTCACTACAAAGATGCATTTTTTTTATTTCGATGCGCATACAGCTTGAGTCTGTAATTTGTTTTCTCCATATATATATATATATATATATATATATATATATATATATATATATATATATATATATATATAACAGTTATATAATTACAATAATCCGATTAGGCAAATCTATGACAAAGTGGAAAAATTTTTCGTGTGGTGTTTTTGTCTGTAATGACAATACCCAAAAACTAAGGGGCCATCGCAAAGTAACAAATATGAATGACCTCCTAGATTTCTATTCTCACCATAACAACAAAATAAAATCCGGCTTTAGAATTGTCTAGCCCTCAATATTTATACGAAGAAGGGCAATACATTGAAAATACTCATAAGCACCTCCAATACACTGATTATTTCAAATTCCATGTGAAACAGAAAGCTCGTAAAATATTCCAAAATAAAAGATTAGGAGATTCTGACAAACCCAACGAATATTTTTTTCACTCATTAAAATGGATAAATGTTTGTTATTTTTCTATTAAATCATTTTTTTTGTTTTCTGTTTGCTATGCATATTTAGTTATGTATATGTGTAAAGTTAATTATAAGAAAAGTGTGTTTATTCTTTATTTGGAAATGTAAAAAGGTCTATGTCTACGAATTTTTTTTCCCCTACCCACTATATTAGCTCCAAATTTTGGTGAGTTGTTCTAAAGCCAGCGCTGGTTGCCAAAAAAATCAGAGTCCAGACTGCTTCTAGCTGGGTAAAGAGATGTACTCGGAGCATTTCACGTGTATTTATATAAAACCGAACCACAACAACCGCAGCTGGAATTTGAACTCGACACTAAAAGCCAACATTCCATGATGATAACCACTACGCTAAGCGTACATTCGAATTGGCAGATAGAGAGAGAGAGAGGTAGTAGTTTATTTATGTCTATCGCATCTACTCCTCTTTAGCTATTGTGATGATGGCCAAACCAAGAGTCTTTCACAGGAGCGACTTTAATTTCTGCCTGATAGAGCGGATTTTAGGCTAGTAACAAATAAGTTTTCATTAAAAAAAATAAAAGGAAAATGAATTAGTTTTATTACTAAAATAGACCTAATATCAATAGTATTTAACATCCATCAAACATAACTTGGAGTTACTTACTTGCACGCATCCCATGATATAGATCACTATATTCACTGAGCGCGTCTGTTTCTTGAGAACGCATCGTTAGAAAGACTTAAGTTTATGTAAGAATCATATCTGCTTTTCAGCCCCGCTATGTAACCTTCGACTCTAATACAGGAGATCATCATCATCGACTTGAATTTTGAAATAGTAGTAGGGGAATCCAAATGTAGAAGCCATATTGAATATCCCATGGTTTTGCCAGCATTCGTTTTTTGAGGAAATCCGATATGATATAGAGAAATAGTCTTTACTTCATCTTTCGAAATTTGTGCACTTTCAATATATTTTCTCCTTAATAAATGAATTTCATAGCTAATATCTTTCTACGTTTAACGACTTCGGAAGATCGTCTAAAGTTCTACGACCTAATTTACGGAGTAACGAGATATTTAATTTAAATTTAGAAACATCATTTTTTAACTAATTTTTACATCTTTATTTTATCGAGGACTGGAATATATATATATATATATATATATATATATATATATATATATATATATATATATTTGTATATTTTGGCAGCAATTTTTCATTAACGCATGTTTCATTAAATAATATAGAGAAGTTTTGTTTATTTATTTTGAGTAAGTTCCTTTCATAATGCCTGATAAGTTTAATAATATTATCATTGAAAGACGAAAGGAAATCACCATATTGATACACGTTTAAATCCAATCTAAGCTTTCGGCTTACATAAGCCATTATCAAAGACGACAATTACTTTTCAATATATCAACCAATACATGGACCAAACAATTCTTAAATGCCTATAATTGATAACTGAAGCCATTGGTTTATACCAACAGCTTCCCATACTTAATACTTCTCGTTTTCATTCTCGCATGGTCATGTGTGACGTCACGATCTGCGACGCGATTTTTGCTCCGCGTCTCGTATACACGAGTTAGTCGATGTTTTGAAATTTTTCACGCAACAAAAACAGACTATCATTATTGTTTAGTCCGTGTATTGCAAAGCCTCTGATCAGGAGGTTTTGAGGAGCGTGGAACTACCTCTTATTTGCTGGTGTTCCCAGGTCCACCCTGACCCGGAGTGGTAGCACCTGTTAGGGCCCCAGTTATGGGCAAATAGTTACCCCCCAAAAAAAAACTGGGGTAAAAACATTAGGAAAGTGTAAAAATAGGTTTTAATACCAGAAATACTTTGTAAAAAATTATTACCAGTCATAAATGTTTGAATGTCTTTTTTTTATTTCGGTTCGAAATTCCAATCACTTGAATAAGCCCGTCGCATACAACAGCTGAAGATGCGTATAAGAGTCTGAATAATGAAAATATTGATTGCAAGTAATCATAATCCTAATTTCTTTCGTAGGAGTAAATTTCACACAGAAATCGTCTTCCTAAGATGCGTCTCTTTGTGGAACCAACTCTCAAGACAATGCATCCCCAAACATTACAAACTTTAGATCTTCAAATCTAGGGTCAGCATTTATCTATCTTTTATATCCCTGTAATATGCGGTTCTTTCTTCCTTCCTTTACAACCAAACTCATTCAGCGGCCCTCTAGCTTGGGTGGCCTATGGGCCTTGTATTGTTTGAACAATGGTACAGAAAAACTGAGTATGTATGAACTCGAACGAAAGTGAAAAGGAGAAAATATGATTATTGATATCGACGGATTGGTTGTATGCAGTGTGAGAGTGGCAGAGATTAAAAAAAGACGAGTGTTAAGAGTGAATTAGAACGGCGATTGGAATTGAAAGTGACTTGTGGTGATGTTGAGGATAGACAGTTTCATTCGTAACGAAACCAGGAGTTGACGGTCTGTAAAGAGAGAAGAAATAGGCATTTAACAGATTAGAAAGATGCTATCTCGCAGGCAGGTAAGTGTAAGATACGAACAGTCAATGAAGCAGGTTGTTTTTTTGCTGTTTTTTTTCTATAAGGGAAAGTAGAACGATCAATTTATCTTTGTGAATCTCAGGTTATTGGGAGCAAAAAGAGAAGAATGCGCGCGTCTCTTCAGTGATTGAGCAAGAAAAAAAGGGTCCCCGTGCGAAAATTTAGGTTGGAAAGCATTGGAATTAGCGTTAATCGAATTGGTGCCAATGTCCATTTGCTTTCATTTTCAAGACTGACATGTTAAGTGGACGAATTATTAGAAAGCTTTCTTGGTAAATGATACTGAGCGAAAAAGAATCGGTGTTGTGTTTGTTTAACAACTGAATAGGAGACTCCCCAATTCAATTCAGTACACAGACAGATTTTATTTTTCCCTTTATTAACAATGGAATAAGTATAATGATTATTGTGCCAATGAAACTAATAGGAACAATTCTGATATTAATTTGTAATATTTAATATTAAATTAATATTAAATAATATCCTTGTTCCTTTAGAAGTTATTCTGAGAATTCGAGTGAATACAATATGCAATTCATCTGGCTGCAAGAAACGGACCCAGTAATAGTTGATCATCTGATACAAGAACGGTGCTTGTCGCCATCATTTCTTTCTTTCTTTCTTTCTTTCTTTCTTTCTTTCTTTAAGGCTTACGTCTACATCACGTTGAAAAACCGGTTACCCTTTGATCACTGAAGTGAAGCGACTTGACTTTATCTTGACTTTATCTTGATTTCGAATATTACCTGCTGTAATCTTGGATGTGTGGGTAGTGTAATGGATAAAAGTGTGACGGCGACACCTGGTCCAGGGTCGAATCCTTTGGTTACGGCGCCAACTGTGACGTCGCTCCTCCTGGTCGCTCTTCGCTGTTCCAAGTGTGCCGTTCCAACCCCTTGGTTAGATGATTACCAGCCTCGCCTTTCCCAACCCGCTTCCAACACCTGGTTACTAGAGTAACTGTACTGATCTCCGGTCTGTCTACCCACGCTGTGATTAGATCTTAGACAGACGGGATCAGACAGGGATTGGGGCAAGTTGAGTCCGACGGGGGTGGCAAAACACAAGTAAAAAGAAAAAACTCACGAGACAAAAATTACTGATAAAAAAAGGGTAACAACCTTTTATATCTAATGTTCGTTACATAAAAATTGTTCTTACTTCCCGACCCGCTTTTTGTGGACTGTGGCACCAAGCTTCTATCATAAAACTTAAAGATTTCGAGTTGTCTACTCTTTAGAATTTGTGTATGTCGGAGTGTGGTCTAGTTCGACACTGGGGCTAATCTCTACCAGTCGTTCACAGCTGATTCTTCTCTTCGGCTTGAGTTGGACGTATTTCTTCACTTCGATCTGGTTTGGTCGAATTTCTGTTCTTGGGCTTGGCTTGATTTCAACTTCTTCTTCTTCCGTCCTGCAACTCTTTTCTGTCGACTGAGGTGGAACTGATTTGCTTGTTTGGCCTGCAACTTTACTGCCTGTCTGAGGTGGACCCTTCTCGCTGCCGTCCAGGGAACTCAACTCTCTGTCGTCCGAGGTGATCTCTTCTCGCTGCCGTCCGGGGCTGAACTCTCTGTCGTCCGAGGTGATCTCTTCTCGCTGCCGTCCGGGGCTGAACTCTCTGTCGTCCGAGGTGATCTCTTCTCGCTGCCGTCCGGGGCTGAACTGATTTCTGTCGATTGGGGTTCTGCTTTTATTGACGCCGCAACAAACCGGGGTGGGTCTGTCGGCGTCAGGGCTTTCTCGATAATTCCAATAGTCGCATTATTTCTGATTTCCCATTATCGCTATTATTTTCACCCCTACTTCCTCACAGTGCCTCTGGTGGGGAGGCGCATACCCATCTCTCCCGGTCTCTCGTATGTCAGGTGACCGTTTTCGACCAATGGTTCTTGATCGAGCGTTCTTTCTCCTCTTTCCCGCATATCACGTGACCGCTTTCGGCTAATGAGATTCTGGTTGGGCGTCTCCCGTACATATGTGACGTCTCCAATCGGGCGTGGCTTATCCCGTCCTTGTTCTGGGAAGGATCAGCTTGCCAAAAAAAACAAAATCCAATTTGGTCCCTTTCGCACGCACGAAAAACGACAATTTTGGCCTTTCTCACCTGGGTTCTGTCAAAACAGCCCGCCGCTAATTAGATGTGACTTCAGGAAGAATTCTTTCCGACTTGTTGGCGTCCTCTGTGAGCCAAGAGCAATTGTCTTTTTTACCTCTTTGTTTTTGCTCAGACCTGATAGTCAAAAATCTTAATTATCTGAATTGAAAATGTCTTCGCTTCATCATCGTGGGAGTTCCGATTTTTAACAGGTCAGAATCTGTATACAATTCCAGCGGTCACCTCCTCATCCCAAAAGACACCTTTCCCCGATTAATATTTCGTTTTCATTGTTCTAAAAAATCCCATTTCTCCAAATTGATAATGAGTCTTCTACGCAAAAGTAGGCCATATGCTCCGACCGACATTTTTATCAATCACCTATATGTTCATACATTTTTACCAAGCCTGTTTTCTTTCTCTCTCTTAATGACTTTTCATTCTAAATAACAATTCCCATTGTCTCCCGAAATTCGGTCAAACACGCTGGCCTAGATACCTTTCTGACACCTGTTTTCGCTAATGACCGGCCTTTTGCATTACTCGACCTCTTTCTTTCTTTTTCCTCCCTCTCTCTCTCTTTTTCTTTTCCTTTTTTTTTCTTTTTTTTTTCTTTCCCTTAGGATCGTCTAAGTACAATTTAGAGAATTATTTTCGAATCTCAATTATTCTTCGTCTAAAAAAAACTAACAACTGGTTAATAAACCGAGTAAAAAAAATTAAATCATATTTCTATGAATATTTCTTTTTTTCTAATAATGCAAGGTGCCACAAAAGCACGGAATTGTAAGTCCGAGAAAACGATATGCAATTTCGGTTGGGTTCGTTATATGTACCTAGGCCGAAATACCCTTGAGAAAGGGGGTGTGAATTTACCTCTTCTCCCACCAGATATTGGTTATTGCTTAGGACTAAATCATTATTATCTTAAAAACAAAAAAAATCTTATAATCTAAAAAGAAATAATTTCTAGTTTTAAATAACTTGAAAAGGGTGAATGAACCGTAGAAAATAAATGAATGAATGACTGAATCAATTTCTTTCTTTCTTTTTCTGTTTCTATTTCTTTTTCTTTTTCTTTTTGTTTTTTCTTTTTTTTTCTTTCTTTCTTTTTCTTTCTTTCTTTTTGCTTTTTCTTTTTTTCTTTCTTTCTTTTTCTTTCTTTCTTTTTGCTTTTTCTTTCTTTTTTCTTTTTCGTTTTCTTTCTTTTTTCTTTCTTTTTCTTTCTTTCTTTTTCTTTTTCTTTATTTCTTACTTTTTTCTTTCTTTTTTCTTTTTCTTTTTCTTTCTTTCTTTCTTTTTTTTCTTTCTTAACCTAAGTCCGTTATTTTAAACATATGTACCCGTGCCGTCAAGATTGACGACAGAAAAGAATTTATTATAAGTAATATGTATTATATTGTAATTAATTTTTATTTAATGCAAATACATTTTTTTTCTGTGTAACAATTGAGGTGAAGTGTGCAAAATAACGATGACCCTCCTGCCCAAGTTCCAGTTATATTTGTTTTTGGAAAGAAAAAAAGAAGTCTAGTTAAATAAAAATTATGAGAGACAGACATGAGTTACGGGCAACATTACTCATGTTGAATATTTGTTTAACGAATTTAAATGTATTTTCTTTTCTTTTTAGGGAAAATTAGGAAGAAAGAAAGAAATATAATTTATGTACATATGTGAGAAAGTGTGAGATGTTATGTTTCTTTTTTTCTTTGCAAAAACAAATATAACTTGAATTTGGGTGGGTGGTTCATGTTTGTCTGAAAGAGTCAGTACGTGTGTGTGTGTGTGTGTGTGTGCTTCTTAGTAGTAACAGGGGATGAAGAGATAGCATTTAGTTCTTACTGTAAACTGTGTCGCCGTTGTCTGGGGCGGTTTCTTTGGAGATTTCAGCACGGTAGCTTTTTGCATGTAGACATGAGTGGGTTCTTGATTTCTGTACGTCTCATGTTAAAATTGTGCACACTGCCCCTAAATTGTTACACAAAAAAATATATATATATATATATATATATATATATATATATATATATATATATATGGTGTATTATATTTAAGGATTACTATTTTATTAATTTCATCTGTGCTTTTTACAATCGCTCTATTCACTCAGTAACTCTCTATTTGTCGGGTCGCCATTAATCTACTTTCAAAAACGCCATCAAATAAATCTCTACCTTGAGTGGTTCTTGTGTCTTGTATTTGAGTGAAAGTGAATGCAATGGTATTGTCTAGAATATAAACTCGAAAAGAGAACCCCAGCTTCAAATATGCGTTAATAAATTAATAATTTTGTCCGTGTGGTAAAGTTTGTATTAACATTAATTGGGCGTATTAACATGTAGTTGTGTTTAGAAAACTGACCTTATAGACAATTACTAATAAAGTAGTAATAACAGAAACAGCAAGTTTCATTGGCTAATAAAAATTCACAACATTTACGCGGATATTTTCAATTCGATCAAAAAAACCGTTGATATTTTTCCAAATATTTGACTTGAGCTTGACTGAACCTTTAACTGTACGAGAATTAATCCAATCAGTAGCGACACTGATTTCCAATATTCCTCGAACTGTCTTCGCTTTCATTACTCATACGACACACGATATAAATCGATCCCAACAAGCACATGATGAACATTAGGAAGGACTTGTCCGGCACCTGACCTATCAACAACAAATAAAATAATAAAAGCTTAAAAAGTTCTTCAAGTGTATTTTATATGAGCGTGATATGAACACTCTCAGCAGTGGTGGAATGTCTAAAAATATAACAAAATACCGCATCGTCTGTCACGCAGGTTACTCAGGTTGACGTCCCTCGGTTACACACCAAATCTTGGTTGAATAATATGCTATTAGTAAGGAAGGTTTAGTCAAATACCTCAACATAAACTAAAAAGATCGTTCTTCAAATGAAAAATAGGACAGTCAGGATTAAATGATTTCATGGTGTATTTCCTTGTAAAAGAATGCAAGAAAGCAAACCTCGATGCTGTTTGTACGCATTATGTCCGTCGAATTAGTTGTGACTCCACTGTGTATTTGGAATAGCATATATTTTGAACTAACCAAAAGGAGAAAAGGCAACATGGAGTTGGAATCGCAATAGGCAAATCACCAGATATTGTAATAGATAATATCATACACCAATCAGAAAGACAGATGGCAGCCGACATTGATGTTCCTTGCTGTAAGACCTGAGTGATATCAGCTTATGCCCCAAATGAAAAAAATGTTGCTTAAGTAAAAGAGAAATTCTAGACGGGATTGGCTATTTTTATATTAGAAGAAAAAAAGACAGAAAATTAACGGAAAATTTTATGCTACCTAAAGTATTGTTAGCGCTACTACTCGTTTGATAGTCAGAAGACGTCACCGTTTGAAACAAAAGCCTCAAATAGCAAATTAACATATGACATAGTTCAGATAACGTAACATAAAAGACTATTGACACCAGCATCTCGGACACTTGGCTTAGTCGGTGAGAAATGTTAGTGTAGAAAACTTCTATTTGGAATTTATGGACTAGTTGTAACTAAACTGACAAGACCAAACAACAGAATAACTCGCTTTCACTCACATACACCATGAAAAAAAAACAAGATATATCACCAAAGCTCTTAAAAATGAAAGAGAAAGAGTCAGTCAGTAATGTGCCATGCGTGATACACGCTTAAGCGATCATGTATCGAAATATACATGACTGACGAGGAACATTTTTTCCAGCAGTAAGTTGCATTTCTTTCTGCGGTAGACCTGTTACCATCCAAGGCTATAGAACACAGACAGTTCTGCTATTTACCGATAGCTGGAGGGAGAAGAGGAGGATTCATACCTTTCCCAAGGGTATTAGCACGTAAGTGAATGTAATGGATTCGACAGGAATTCGAACTCGGCTCTCCGATTCTTCAATCCGAGCAGCTATCCATTTAGAATTCTGTAATAAACTAAGGTGCAAATTGACGTCAATAGAAGATACATGATCGAAAGATACATGATCGCCTAAGTGTGTATCACGCATGGCACATAACTGACTGACTGATTGAATTATTCCCTTTCATTTTTAAGAGCTTTTGTGTTATATCTTTTTTCAGCGACATAGAAGGGTCAAATAATGTTATCTTCATTATGTAACGTACGTGTGACCATTTGAAAAATACTTAGAAGGAGAAAGATAAGATACATAAGATGAGAAAAGCTGAGTTGAAAAGATTGTTACAAAAAAACAAACAAACGGAGAAGAACAAAATGAATAGGAAACAAAAACGGGACGGGAAGAATTACGAAAGAAAGCAAAAAAAAAACCAACAACAAATATCTCCTTAAATTGAAGACGTAATTAATGATGCCAAGCAGCTTTGACAATGTGTTAAACTGTGAAGAAAAAGCAAAAACATCACAAGAATATCATAAAAATCAAAGTCACCACAAAATAAGTCCTCTGGTTTCAAAAAATACTTAGAATCCCATTTCTATCATGACTTTAAGAAACTAAAGATACTCGCAGAAATATAATATATATCAATATATATCAGTCCTTTTTAAGACATTAAACTGCATCCTGCAGAATGACCTCTGATCAGGAGGTTTTGAGGAGCGTGGAACCACCTCTTAATTGCTGGTGTTCCTAGGCCCAGCTTGACCCGGGGTGGTAGCAGCTGTCAGGGTCCCATCCCAATAAATTTATGTAGTGGATCTAGGAAGGCTGCGTGAATATTTAAAATTGTGCTGCAAATAAAATATGCAATATCCACCAACATAAATTATAAGAAAAATCCAAATGGTAACGATATTCAATCACGACAAAAATACATATTTGAAACAACAGATTAAATTTTATATACACAATTTACAATTTCTTTGTTTGTAAAGATATGTGCAAGGTATATTTTAAAGAAAAAAGTTCTTTGCTGTTTCGGAAATATTCAATGTCTAAATGTTGTCTGACTTTCATTAAAAAGGTTGAATTTAACTTAGACTAAAAAATTTTCTATGAAAGATATTCAGTGAAAAAGTTTGCTATGTATTTTTTTTCCCTAATTTCTAATAAAGAAAGTTTGCTTCTTTGGCTGCACATAATTCCCGTGTGTATCTTTCGCGTGTGCGAGTCTCAAATGATGGGCATATAGCTAACCCCTAAACTGAGGTCAAAACACTATGAAAGTAAAAAAAAAATAGGTTTTAATAACAGCAGTTTTTTGGGGGAAAAATTATTACGAGCGATACATTAACAAAAGATATTTCCAGCAATATATTTTGGGGGAATAATATTACCAGCAATACATTTTTGGGAAAAAAATATTACGAGCAATACATTTTTGGAAAAAAATTGCCAGTAACACATTTTTGGGAAAAGAAATATTACTAGACATACATTTTGGGAAACATATTACCAGCAATACATTATGGGAAGAAAATATGGCCAGCAGTACATTGTTAGAAAACATATTACCAGCAATACATTATGGGAAGAAAATATGGTCAGCAGTACATTGTTAGAAAAAATATTACCAGCAATACATTATGGGAAGAAAATATGGTCAGCAGTACATTGTTAGAAAAAATATTACCAGCAATACATTATGGGAAAAAAATATGACCAGCAGTACATTGTTAGAAAAAATTTTACCAGCAATACATTATGGGAAAAAATATTAAAACCAATACATTTTTTTGAAAAAAAAATTACCAGCAACACATTTTTGGAAAAAAAAATATTGCCAGCAGTACATTATGGGAAAAATATTACCAGTAATAAAAATTTTGTTGGCATTAAATACTATATTGAGGTTGATATGCTGTAAAAGAAACCAAACCAAATCAATATAAATTCAATCATAATAAACATCCATTATCGTCTCGAAATATAAACAATAATAAACCTAGTTATTAATAAGTAAACAAAGTTATTAAAAAGCTAAGGAATAATAAAGTATCACATGACACAGGAGGTTGAACATTTGAATTTAGCTTACATTCTCTCTGAATTCAATAAGCTTTTTAATTTTATGTTAGAAATCTGGGATCAGAGATATATCCTCCAAAAGTGGGTGTTATCATAAATTAATATCCTATGGAAACAAAAAACTATTTCTCAAGTCGCTTACGCATACAGATATTTATTATTAATGAACATTGTATTAACTAGACTGGCTTACGGTCATGTCACATACCGACTCTTGTATAATCACCGACTTGCTTGGTCAGTACCTAGATAGATGATCACTTGCAGTTCCTGTAAGTTTAGATGTGTGTGTAGTGCAATGGATAACGACACAGAATTAGAAATCAAAGAGTCAAGTTCCAAATACTGTTGGAAATTTATGATTCCACCAGGTATATTTTAATTACTATGACTTGTATCAGTAAATCATTGGTATATCAAAAGTGTCACAGTTAAAAAAAATATTTTCTGGCTTTAAATAACCTTCAAATGTTTGGTAAGCCGTAAAAAAAAAACAGATCAATCACAATCATTAACTAGACATCCATCGTTATATGAAATTCGACTCCTCACATTTTGGTTTTCCTTCTGGTACGGGATGTAATTATAGCATATATATCATTAAAATCTCCAGGAAACTCTTTAATAGGAAATTTTATACCTGTTATGTCACAGTAGAATATGACGACATCAATAGGTAGCACCTGTTCTCATACTTTAGAAATCATCATTCACACTTCGAATCCACTGAATGCATCTATCTAAAAGTAGAATTTTATCGATCCATAAAATCTTATTTGTTTGGTGAAGACTCCGATACACAGGAGTACGGCAAAAAAGAAATGAGAGTCTCGCGCTAATATTACCCTAAATAATACTCTGTAAATATACAAGCAGGAATGTGAAGTGGTGAGCACCGATCATTTAATTATTCGATACAGAAATAAATAAATAAAATGTCACCATCCCTAAAAATAGAGGCATAATAAAAGTCGCCAGTCAAACAAAGCCATAGTTCGACTAACCAATAAGAAAGCTTTCACAATCAATATATAAGGATTTATAGATATGTATATGAATAGATGGAAAATCAACCAAAATCAGAGACGATAAATGTTCGAGACATGTTCGACAAATTGATGTATTCTTAAAACATGACAGGACATCGTTCGTTATTTCTAAACAAGCTTATATCGCTAGGCAGTCACATAGCATTTAGTGAGGATATTGTTCAATATAAGGTTACCCAGGCTTATGTCAATACAGTGATAGCATCACAAAAAAATATAGAAAAAGATCGCCTTGGAAAGTTGCTGATGATCTTCTTCTATAAGCAAGATACTACACAAATCCAGCAAGTCAGGGTTCAGTCGTCAAAGAAAACAAATGACTGTCGACCCAGCGTTCAGCAAGAACGAGAAGGCAAAATTTTGTTAAG
Organism: Acanthosepion pharaonis; assembly: GCA_903632075.3. Classification (NCBI taxonomy): domain Eukaryota; kingdom Metazoa; phylum Mollusca; class Cephalopoda; order Sepiida; family Sepiidae; genus Acanthosepion; species Acanthosepion pharaonis. Next base: position 2,866,825 of record CAHIKZ030001402.1, read on the forward strand.
CTCATTGATATTTAGTCGAGCGTGCAAAATTCGGTAAGTCATGTTACAAGTGGCCAGATAAAAAGAACATTAAATACAACCAATCCCCCACCTTCTTTCATCTACACGTGCTGAGACGATAGAAAACAAATTTGGCGGGAAGTGTTAGCATCCATCCGCGGCTTCTTGAAGTCTCTGCCAGATTAGAGGCTCAAAAGATTAACATGCTGTGGACACAGGAAGCGTCAAATCGATCATACCCAAGAAATATTTAGATGGTATAGTTATCTACCTAACATATATTTCCCTTGCATCCACTAACGGACAGAAAACTGAATGCTCAGGACAAGCTTCTTTAAATTTGGCGGTCCACAACCTCAAACGCAATTGATTGAAAACTCTCAGCCATAAATGTTTTAAGAAATCATAACCAGGAGGTTAGGGGGGTTTTATTATCTGCTATCCCAAACGTCCAGGTAAATTGAGTTTGAGGTTGTGTACCACCAAATTTAAAGTAGCTTGTCCTGAGTATTCAATCTTCCGTCTGTTAGCTTATGCAATGGAAATATTTGGTAGGTATATAACTACGCCATCTAAATATTTCTTAGGTATAATCGATATGGAAGCTCCTGTGTTCACAACACTGTCACCTATCGTTCTGTATATACAAATCGACTTCGGTACCATGTGTACGGCTGAACTCCATTTTAATTTTGAATAGGATATTACTCCTGTTTTTTCGAACTTCTGATTCCTAAATTCCTGTGGAGTTTTGCTACCAGTTTTTATCCTTGTTGTTTTGCGATGAGCTGAAAAGGTTTCGATAGATAATTATCTGGATTGTCATTTATTACCATTGTTTAATCCCATGTACAAACTGTCGGTTAGTCTACGTATAATTTGCGATGACCGTCAGACCGAATTTTGTAATCATAACCGAGGAGAAGAAAAGGTTTGTGCTATCACTATTGTCTGACCAGCTTGGACCAATTACAAGCTATGAGCATCTGACTAGCTTAGACCAGCTCTGACCAGCTTGATAAACTATTTTAGACCAGCGGCCCGAGTGAAATTGTCCATGTTAAAATGACCTTGTGTCACAACCGACTTAGTGAGGCGTCAATAAATATTCAGTATTTGCCGTGTCTGCGATCACAAACGTCCAGGTGAACTCGCGTTTAAGGTTGTTCACCTGAGCATTTAATCTTCTGTCCTTTAGCTAATGCAATGGAAATATTTTCTAGGTAGATAACTACACCATCTAAATATTTCTTAGGTATGATCCTTATGGCCGTTCCTAAAAAAATTGACTGATCGACACAATAAGTAACAGACAGTCTAACGCAAAGCCGACTCCTGAGATTATAAAACCGAGAAGCGAGGTAACCCTTCTGACAAGAAGGTAGCAGAATTATGGAAAAATATCCAAACGTAATTTGATCTCATGGCAGCCATAATGTAGCAAGACCGAACGTTTTTCACAAGATCGAGAATGGTAGAAAACTCTTCTATTTTCTAAACCATAACAATTATAGGCACAGAATTTCGAAATAGCGAAAGAGAAATTTAGGAAATTCCCAAAATCAAGGATAATATATTCTTCAAAATCGAAATGGAATTCAATCTTGCACATGGTACCAACATCGGATGATACACCGAACCCATAGCTGACTACAAAGAATGCAATAACAAAAGTTGATTGCACATTATTTACATTATTCCAGCATCTTTGTCGCCTTATTTACAAGCCTTCTTTAGGTAGTTGGAATGTCAAACTGAATCAGCAGCTGTTCTAGACCTCTGAAAATTCTCCAGCCTTAACTGAACTCACACTCTTTGGGTCCTGTCACTGGACCAGCTGATCCAGAAGTGTCCTCAAGGGAACGTGGAACTAGAACAGTCTACTCCAGTGAGTAATAAATATGTTCGACAAACCTGAAGAAGGCCGGACACGGCCGAAAGTCCGAATAATGACAAAATGAGGAATAGTCCGTATGTAAATAAATAACCTCATCACAGAAATATAGACATATACTGAAAGGCTGAAACGTTGTAATTAATATGGCGACAAAGATGAGGACAATAGTCCGAATAATGTAAATAGTGTACATAATACCTCATCACAGAAATATATATAGATGCCAAAAGTAGATTGGTACCAAGTGCTGAATATAAACTCTTTATCATTTAAGATGGATGGTAAGAATATATCCTCTAAAATTGATTTATCATTAGCTTGTTATCAAGTACATACAATGACGATGCACGTAAAACAGTCATTACAAAACCTAAAGCATGGGGCCAATTTCTTGGAATGGTCATTTTCCATAGGAAACTCGTTCCGTGTTTTAGCGATATGGTTTCCCCGTTCACTGAATGCCTGTGTATAAACTCAAAGAATTTACACCAAAGAAGGAGTTTTTTTTTTTGAAACTGTAAAACAAACTTTATCAAGTGTAACTTTTCTCGTCTACCCAAACTCAAACATTAACTATCAGTTTGTGATTGTTCTAATCATGCTGCAAGTGCATCTTTACACCAAATGATTGACAATCAACCGAATACAGTTGTTTTACCCGATAATTATTACAGACGCAGTAAAAAAAAATATTGCACTTTGGTAAGGAATTATTACCTTCCTATCTGGCAGTTTTGCATTTAAATACCGCATGGAAGGAAGGAATGAGCTGTTATGAAAGAACCGCACACCTTTTTGCAATGCTTTCAAAAGTCAAACTTCACTGAAATCTGACAACGTCAACTTTTGTAGGTTAGTCATGTAATGCTATTTCACATATGAAAGGCAGAATATAATAGCTAATTGCTTGCTTCAACCAATTTATGCAATTACTATAGATTACACCCTTGTGCAAATTAATTGAAGCAACCGACTTTGTTTCCTTTTTTTCACCATACGGTCAGTTTTAGACCCACTGGAGTGAGAGAGTGTAATAGATTTCTATTTTTCCTCAGATTAGGTCATTTGCAATTGTGTGGAGTAATATGAATCTATTTTCTGGGTGTATGATGAAATTTGTTTGGCCTTGAAAAATATTGCGTCAACCGTGATTGCATCAGATTTTCATCACGCCCACACATTATTGTCTCGACTGTCGATTAGAGACATTGTCTACGAAAGACGTTACTCCAACGAAGCGTACGAAAATTGTAACGCTACACGAACACACATGCAAGCCTAACTAGTGAGCAAATCAAAGTACTATCGACTGGCTTGGAAACTTTCCTGATTTAAATCCGATCGAGAATCTGTGGACAATCTGCAAGGAACGGCTTCGTGTAATGGGCAAACGAAGTACTAACAAGTGCACTGGGCCATGTTTCATTTGGGAAGATACAAAAAAGTAAATAATAACGGAATTATTTATTTCGTTTCAATTAATTTGCAAAAGGGTCTATGTTATTTTCAGGAAATGTAAAACACCAAGCTGCTGATGAAGAAATTAAATACCTCCATCATGATCATCTAAAACCATATACACCAAACGTGTACTTACATTTTCCAGGACATTTTGTGACGCATGAGTTCATAAAATGACTCACTGACCGTCTGTATCACATTTTGGAATATCAGTTTTAATAAAAATTATATGATCGAGGTTCTCCAGTTTAAAAATAAGTAAATCAATAAAAAAACGTGTTCAAGTAATGTAACCATTGCGAGAATGCAAAAATAACCAAACATACAAAGAGAGAAAATCCAGCTATATGATTTACCTTCTGATTGCTTCCAAACAGTGCATCTGGATATAGTAGGACTCCTATTTCTCAACTTATTGATATTTACTAACGTGTAACAATAGAAGTACTCTGAGGATAGGAGCGTGTCATTGATGGAGAATAAGCACAATCAATTACTACGGCTTTCGTCGACGCGTTGATATCTAGATTTATAATATCCCTCCATGGTTTTACAGGTAAGGACAGTCAACTCGAAACGACATTGTTTTCAGGGCTGTCGAACATAATAGGCTTTTACAGATTCTCGGGCAACATCCTACCATCCACATACAATTGGATTAATTGAACGGGCGCCCCGAACGCTTAAAACGGCAATCATTGCCAGGAAAGAATCTTAGTTATCAGTTCTACCCATTGTCCTTCTCGAAATCAGAGTGATCAGTTAAATTACTCTCCATTTACTGCTGTAAAAGGAAGCAACGCACAAGTTCACCGACACAAAGAAATACGAGCATATTGGAATAACAAATTCACAAATAAATATTTGCTTAAAGAAATGCAGAAATTTTAAACCGAAGAACTATCCAACGGTCGTTTGCATTATTTAACTAATTCATATGTTCCAAAAGATTTCAATACCTGGAAATATATTTGGTTACGAAGAGATAAAGTTTAGAAACCCATGGAAGAACCGTACACAGATTGATTTCAGGTATTACGCCGTAATGAGAAATACTTTACCATAAATATTTCTGACGCGGTAAATAACCATTAAGAAAGGTTTCACAACGAAGATCTAAGGTCGCGAGTCAATGAGAAGCGAGAAGCCTTTACAAAGCGAATCTATAGATATGTATATAAACAGAGAGAAAATCAAACAAAACTAGAGTTTATAAATTAATTTTATCCATTCTCTGATTCTGCAGTCATCGTTAGATATCCAGAGATTAAATAAGATATTTGCACATCTTGCTGGTGATTTTACACGGTTAAACCGTTCCTCGCTACATTGAAAACAAATATACCATCCTTTGCCACGTAGTTAAAAAGTGGCTACTACATTTGAATGCATACGTATACATTTACTTTCTTCCGGAATCTTTCTCTCGTATACGCCATAACTTTTACACTTGAACTCTTGAAACTTTAACTTTCCCTCATCCTTCTGAATTATTATATTGCGTATATAAAGATTTATTCTGTAATTATCAACTCTGTGTATTTTCTTTTTATCATTATCTAAGACCAATATATATCTAAAGATATACCTTATATACGGACGTTTTCAGTAAATAAATTAATATTCCTCATAATACCTCCTAAGCTAATCTATTAATAAAAGACAATCATCCTGCTTTTATTTCCTAGGTCAAAGGACTGATGATGAGTGAGAATATTCTGACGACATAGGTCTTCATAGTGGAGATAAGAATGATCCTGAACAGAAAATCAACATCTTCTAGCAATTGTTCCAAGAAATAGGATAAACCTTTCCAAAACAGAATTTGTGATCAGCAAATACAATGAAGTCAGTAATTGCACATACACCTTTGTGCAAATTGAAACAAAACGAATAATTTCGTTATTATTTACTTTTTTCAAATTTTTCCAATGAATCAATGTTCCTTGACCACAGATTTTCGATTGGATTTAGATCAGGAAAGTTTTCAGGCCAGTCTATAGAACTTTGATTTGCTCACTGGTAAATCTTGCCAGTGTGTTCGTGCAGCGTTACAATTTTCGTAGACTTCCTTGGAGTAACGTCCATCGCAAACAATGGCCATAGGACAACTAATCGACAGTCGAGACATTATTGTTTGGATGAAAATCTGATGCAATCACGGTTGACGCAATATTTTTAAAGGCCAAACAAATTTCAACATACACCCCAAAAATAGATTCATATTACTGCACACTACTGCAAATGACAAGGAAAATGACTGAGGAAAAAACAAAAGAAATCAGTTGCACTTTTCACTTCAGTGAGTCTAAAACTGACCGTGTGTTGAAAGAAAGGAAACTAATACAGTTGTTTCAATTACTAAACACTTCAAATACTTCGGTCTATGGATCAGTTTTAACAAATTTAGTAGAGGGAATAAGGAAATTGTACATAGAATGGACTAGATATAGCTTCGCACAACACCACAAATTATTACTAAAACAAAACATTAGCCTAAAAACTTAATTTATGTTCTTAAATAGCCTAATTAGACATAGACTTTTATGGATGTCATTTATGGCACCAAACCCGTTCAGAAATATCTTTACTTTCTCAGATAAATGATTTAAAATAGTATTCAGCAAGTGAAGTCTTTGGGTTTTGGCAAAGACCACGCTTTGTACAGACATTATGGACTAGCGCTACAGAATTTCAAAGAACTGTGAAAAACAACAGAATCAGAAGCTAAAATGGATAAAACCTGCAACTCGAAAACAATATAATGACACAATCAAAATGTTTGACATTCCACGTAATTTCAAACAAAAGGTTAGGAAGGAAACTCTCATAGAAAGAACGGTAACAGCTACTGGACTTGAGAAACCTATTTTCTTGAAAAATTGTTTATTGAGAAATATTTTATTCATTTCAACCGGGAGTAGTAATGGCTGCTCTGTCAATGAATGCCATTTTTTTTTTATAAGGAAATAGCTAATATTACCATTACCATAGCGAAAAATCTTCTCAGCTACTATAAATTTCAATATTGTAATTTTTCCTTTTAGCACTTTAGAATATATTGGACTATTTTAATTATTTCAGACTTCCCCCTCTTCACCCTCTTTCTCTCTCTCTCTCTCTCTCTATCTATCTATCTCTCTCTCTCTCTCTCGCTTATGTCTCTTCAGGATATTGTCGATCATGGCTATTCACAACTTTCTGACTTTTCTTTCTCTCGGCTGCAGATTCTTCTTTGTCACTCCTTTGTCTTATTGTAGAATTTATTCTTCTATCCATTTATGCAGAACTGTCAAATCTTTTTTCTTTAGCTTCTCTTACTTTTGATATGTCCACTGAGTTAAATTATCCTAGCCTTCTTTTGTCCTTAATTTTCCCAATATCCCTTTTTTTTTAAATTAGAATTCTCCTTAGAACTTTCGTAATTTTTCGTCCATGATATTTAAAAGAGAATAAATACTCATCTTGTGTACTCAATGACGATAGTATCACATCTTGTGTACTAAATATCTTCGTTCATTTGTAACGAAATTGTCTAGATTTCACTGCTATATACGTGGGTACACGACAGCATTCCTACACTCGAGAGAATATTACAAGACACAGCACCAATCAGTAATAACCTAAATTTAGTATTGACTTTTACAACCTGCTGATCACAGCTCATGACTTCGATTTGACCTCTGACTATATGCTGTCTTTGATTTGATTCTTATAACCTGTTATAGGAAATGATGCCATAAATTGTTAATATCGATATGACCCCAACAGCCTGGCGACCTCGTTTCTACCACGATAAATTGCTATTACTTTAACGCCTGGCAATTTAACTCTAACTGCCAAATACTGAGTTTAATAAGATTACTTATACTAGTTTTAATTCTTTTCTAGCGCATGTTGTCAATTTAGTATGACCTCTCCTCGACAAAACTGTGTTCAATAAAATTTTACTATGATTTTCGAAAAGCAAACATTAATAGGAAAAACAACATTTGAAAAAAAGGTAATTGCATACATCAAAATAAATCCTTCCTTAAATTGAAAAAAATCGAACGTAAAAAGATAAGTATATCAAACAATAATAACAAAGATAGACGAAAAGTAAATTTATCGAGAAGAAACCAAAATGGCGGTAACGATTTGGCGCGCCCTGTCATTAAGCAATTGAAAGATGTCGGGCAGAAAAAGTTCATTAATGCAAGTTGGGTCTTCTCAGTGCTGTGGTCGATGTTATTTTCTTTTTGTTTTGTTTTGATTTTTCTTATCGCATCATTTTTACTTTTTATTATTTTTCATTATTGTTGATATCTTTATTTGCTTTTCGATTTGTTCTTTTTTCACCAGCAATTTTTTAACTCACAGGGTTTTTCCTTGTTGTTGTCAGTGGTGACATTGTTACTAGCGCTTTGATTGTCATTGTTAATCATTTTATTTTTGTTAACTCTGTCATTAATCTTGCTTTTATATATATTGTAGGTGATTATCATTTACTTAACATTGCGTATATGATTGTTATAAAATCGCAACAAAAATATCCATTTTCTTTCAACACTTCCGGTGTCTTATCAAGTGATGGTGTTGAATTCATCACATCAAGTGTTGAAATTATGGCTATTTTTGTAGTGATTTTATAACATTTTTATGTTAAATTTTCGAATAAATGATTATATATATATATATATATATATATATATATATATATATATATATGTATAATTATTTATTAGAATATATATATATATATAATTATTTATTCGAATATATATATATATGTGTGTGTGTGTGTGTGTGTATTATAAATTAACTGATTTAAAATATGGTTTCTTCGCTACACAGTAATAACCATTTTTTAAAAACTGAAGCTAAATCTTCAAATTTAATTATATAATTAAATTAAAAGCATTAGTTCTGTTTCATCTTCAAGAAAATTTTTTTTTAAAAATGTTATTCCAAAATTAGATTGGATAGATAATAATAATTGAGTTTTATAACAATGACAAAAAAAAGAAAACAATAGATATAGACATTTCAAGATGAATTGCTCAGTCTTGTACTAAAGAATTTCTTAGTATCGGTGCGAATAATGGAGTGGTAGTAGGAATGACTTACAAGATGCTGAAGTTGATTTCGTTGGGTATCCCTGAGACTTATACTCTAGTCAGGTCCTAACTCTTCCTAAGAATGGAAGAAAAGTTTTTTTTTCTTTCTTGTTTTATTTACCGCTTGTATTTTTTTTTTTATGGGGAATGAAAGTGACTCTGAGAATTATGTCGTATAGAGTATTTTCCTTGCTAAATAAATTAGATGACGCATGTCACGTGTTTCCTACTGCGTACAAACTTACCAGCAATATATCTCTAAAAAGGACCATGCGCTGACTTTAAATAGAGTTTTAAGTGATGTGCCGAGAGTATGAATGCCCTTTTGTAGCATTTTTTGTAGCCAGTATTATCACATATATGCAGTCTCCAGTACTTGTTTTCTCGTCTTACGTCATCTTCGATTGATAATTAAATGATCTTAACCCTGTCATTATTATTATTTTTATTATTATTATTTGAAATTTCGAATGAAGACATTTAGTAGATTAATACTGAAAATTTTATTAAAATTCGATGATTAGTTAAATTTTAGAAGACTTTTGAAACCCCGGGGCGTTTAAAAATCTAATGTAAATCGATTCTTTCTTTGTGAATAACACATTTTTAAGCTATCACATAGTAATAACTAGTATAGTTCGTCAAAGGAAATAATACACTTAACGGAGGACATGATTATAAATGAAGAAAAAAATATCAGACTGGATAGAAAACAATCATTACTCTTTTATAATAATGACAAATTGTAAGAAAGATATACGTTAACAGTTAAGTAGGAAATAAGGGATATTTCACTTCAGTTTCTAGTGTATCTGTCTATATTTCTAAGATGAGGTATTATGTACATTATTTAGATTATTCGGACTATTGTCCTCATCTCTGTCACCATATTTATTACAACGTTTCGGCCGTTGTACGCTCCGGCCTTCTTGGTTGGAATGTCGAACTGAACCATTTATTTCGCTCACTGGAGTACACTGTTCTAGTTCCACGTGCCATGTTTAATGGATGTCAGTTATCAGTTATCTCACGTTAATTCCCCTCTCCAAGTTCTCCACTGCCTTACCCGGGTATTGAACTCATGAACTTTGGCTCCTGTCACTGGATCTAACCAACGTCTTTATCCAATGTTCCACGTGTCCTTGAGGACATCTGTGTGTGAATTTCTGGGTATTATAAACCTAATATATTCAGTAACCGTTTTTACCAGTGCTCATATTGCTACTTTTTGTTGTTATTATCGCTTTTCTCTGAAATTCTTTATTACTGGTTCCCATATTGTATTCATTTCTATGCTTGGTCGGCTCAGGAGATTTTTGTGGCTTAGCATATGTGCTGATTCCTTATGTTTACGAAATTTCAATTATGTTCCAGCTGCGGAAAGAAATATAAAGGGGAGACAGGTCGCTTCCTTAAAGTAAGGCTTCAAGAACACCAGGAAGATGTAACATGAGGGGAAGTGAAAAAATCAGGCGTGGCTGAACACATATGGTGAGAGAAGGGAGATCACCGCCCTATGTGGGATCAGATTGAAATCATAGACAAGGAACACCGTAGGAAAATTCGTAAACTTACTATAAACTAGTGTTTATAGTATTTCCGCTAAATATTTTGAGGTGGAATAACGATAACAAGTCATTTCTTTACAGAATAAGGCCATCTCATGAACGTTGAGCTGAACGGCCTTGGGCCTGCAGATGACTTTGCAAGGCAACCTCAATCCCTCATATCTCTCTACATAAAGTCAGTTTCAAAATTTTCAAAAATCCTGTAGTGTAAGACTCGCGAAACTGACTTTCTACTCTTGCCTTCCCATGTAGTGCTTCAGCCCGGCGGCAAACCTGTAATTTTTATCAGAAAACTGACATTAGTGTCCTACAGTTCTGTCAGGAAGAACATCTGCATAGTTGTGATTAGACTGCCAATGTTCAGGAGATCTCAAGTGACAGACAAATCCGGCACGGGATAGAACATTGCCGCAGATATGGCATGGTAACCCAGGCTGAATATCTTCTGGGACCGAATCCACATCACAATTTCTAAGAGCTTTTCGCAACTTAATGCGGGTACAACTATCAAAAAATAGCTTTTTCCAACCAGAGTTTTCAGATTGTTTTTTTTTTAACATTCTTGGAACGTTTCTTGAGTATTTACCTCGGGCGCTTACCAAGAGAGAGACCTTGCTTAGGCAACCACTCATCTTTCTGAGATGCCCTGCTCAGCGCAGTTGATTGAGAACGAACGGTTTCTCCATGCTGTCTGCTTTGGCCCATCACAGTGCAAATTTTCCTAGGTGCCACTTGATGTTTAAGATATCCCTAAAGTACTTTTGATGAAATCTATTCAAGGTTTTGATATGATAGCGACATAAGAGCTCTGAGGTGGTGGAACTAAAGAATGTAGTTCATCTGAACAATTGTAATTGCGATAGAATAGTGAGCGGTTAACAAAGATTCATAAATATATGAACGGTAGCTGGGTGGAGAATAATTCATCAAACACAAGGCCGTGGCTTCAGTATTTATCTAGGAGAACCGAAGAATGTGCGGATATATATATGTACATCAAGAATGAAAATAATGCTCTGAATATATCGTGGAATTCTCATTTGGTTTGGTTTAGTTTATTTTGTTTTACAGCACATCTACCTCAATCAATTATTTAATGCGCACAAGACTTTTAGGATAGGTTCATATGTATAGACGATGAATTCTTTGGTTTAGTTTTCTTTGGTTTGTTTTACGTCATATCAACCTCAATGGGTGATTTAATACCGACAAGATTTTTAGGACAGGTTCGTATGAATAGAATATGTATTCCTTGGTTTAGTTTTCTTTGTTTTACGGCATATCAACCTCAATGGGTGATTTAATGCCGACAAGATTTTTAGGACAGGTTCGTATGAATAGAATATGTATTCCTTGGTTTAGTTTTCTTTGTTTTGTTTTACGGCATATCAACCTCAATGGGTGATTTAATACCGAAAAGATTTTTAGGACAGGTTCGTATGAATAGAATATATGTTATTTTGTTTAGATTGGTTTGGTTTATTTTGTTTTATGGCATATCAACCTCAATGTGTGATTTAATGCCGACAAGATTTTTAGGACAGGTTCATATGAATAGAATATGTATTCCTTGGTTTAGTTTTCTTTGTTTTACGGCATATCAACCTCAATGGGTGATTTAATGCCGACAAGATTTTTAGGACAGGTTCGTATGAATAGAATATGTATTCCTTGGTTTAGTTTTCTTTGTTTTGTTTTACAGCATATCAACCTCAATGGGTGATTTAATACCGAAAAGATTTTTAAAACAGGTTCGTATGAATAGAATATATGTTATTTTGTTTAGATTGGTTTGGTTTATTTTGTTTTATGGCATATCAACCTCAATGTGTTATTTAATGCCGACAGCATTTTTAGGATAAATTCGTATGAATAGAATATGTATTCTTTTGTTTAGATCGGTTTGGTTTATTTTGTTTTACGTCATATCAACCTCAATGGGTGATTTAATGCCGACAGTATTTTTAGGATAGATTCGTATGAATAGAATATGTATTCTTTGGTTTAGATTGGTTTGGTTTATTTTGTTTTATGGCATAGCAACCTCAATGGGTTATTTAATGCCGACAAGATTTTAGGACAGGTTCGTATGAATAGAATATGTATTCCTTGGTTTAGTTTTCTTTGTTTTACGGCATATCAACCTCAATGGGTGATTTAATGCCGACAAGATTTTAGGACAGGTTCGTATGAATAGAATATATATTATTTTGTTTAGTTTTCTTTGGTTTGTTTTGTTTTACGGCATATGAACCTAATAGGTTATTTAATACCGACTGGATTTTTAGGATAGGTTTCTATGAATAGAATATGTATACTTCGTACAATCAGTTTGTAGATCAGGTTTCATTGACGTATTTTCATAGGGAGTCAAATGTATTGCCGTTAATATTTTGTTTCAGAAATGTGTTGCTGGTATTTTTACTTTAAAAATCTATTTTAAACTTTTATAATGTTTTGGCCATAATTTGGAAGTTAACGACTTGCCCATAGGTGGAAACCTAACAGGTGATACCACCCCTTGTCAGGTGTGAAACTGGGAACACCAGCAATTAAGAAGTGGTTCCACGCTTCTCAAAACCTCCTGATCAGAGGCCTTACTGCTGGATGTAGTTTATCGTCATACCCAGGACGCTGGAAGACTCATAATAATTCATCTTAGACAATATCAGTTATCTGACATGCACACACTTTATTTTCCAAATGTTTTTTTCTGAGGTTTTTCACCAATGTTTTCATTTCAGTCTTTTGGTTTTGTTTTTTTTTTTCATTCTTTCTGTTATTTTTATTTCTCCATCACGTTTTTGTTGGTAATGCAAGGGCTGCTTATGTCTTTCACCACAATTTTTACATGCTGACTTGCAAGGAGTTTAACAAAAGGTTAAAAACTTAACGATTTGCGCGAAGGTCGATCTTTTATTCAACTGAATTGTTGTTAATTTTATGAATAAAAGAATAAAAAAACTGCAGTCTGAAAGTAAATGGCGAAGCATTTTTATCATTCCTTGCATATTATTCGGATTATTTGTTTTTTTATTCGAACATTTTCATTTGGAAAACCCTTCGGCTTTAATTACATGCGGATGCTGCATGATTTTTTTCATAGTTTCCAATATGTCCAACAGTTTAACCGATTCATATATACACTAAAAAGCTTGACGAAAGTATTAGCCGAAACATTTTGATAAAAACATCTAACATACAGCTATTAGCCTTGAAAAAGAAAATATTAATGATAGAAAATTAATCATTTAATTAATGGTTACATTCAACAATATTCTGTTCCATTATAAAGAAACGATTTATTATATTAAATAAAAATTAGTTTCCCAATCATAAACTTTTTATGCGTATCTCTTCAATTACTTTAGTTTTTTTGAATCGGTTTAGTCAGCAGGTTGGACTGTATCTGTCTATATTTCTGAGATGGGGTATTATGTACATTATTTACATTATTCGGACTATTGCCCTCATCTTTGTGGTACGTGGAACTAGAATAGTCTACCCTAGTGAGCGAAATAAAGGGTTCAGTTCCACATTCCAACCACCTGAAGAAAGCCGGAGCGTGCAACGGCCGAAACGTTGTAATAAATATGGCGACAAAGATGAGGACAGTAGTCCGAATAATGTAAACAAGTTTGGACTGTGTTACATCAAAGTGGTAGGCGTCTTAGAGTTATCTGACAATAACAGGTTCTTCCATCAAGTGTTTCTGTTGAGAAGTGAGGCTAGACACTCAGCAGCGTCAAAAACAAAATCTACCAAAGGGCGGTGATCCTTCTTGCATGATCATCAGTCATCTATGCCCAATACGGTAGACTGGGCTCCATAGTTATATCTGTAGACACAGTGGTGATGACGAAACATCTCTGTGCAAGGGCCTTCCCATACTAAAGACAACGAGGTAGATGGTTACCTGATAGAATTAATGGTCAGGTGTCTGAGACCAATGCGAAGCTTCAATATATATATGCAAATTAAATTTATATCTTGATAAGGGATTTATTTTTCAATTATTTAAAGCTGAATCTGTGAGAACTTCATAACATCTGCTTAAAATGCAACAATAGATATACACATTAAATAACGCTGTGCAATTTTTGTATAATTTGCTTCCTCGACGAAAGGAAAAGTTGTACTTACATTATTTACTATTTATTATTCGGAGTTTTATCCTCATCTTCATTGCCATATTCACAACTTTTCGGCCGTTGTACGCCCCGGCCTTCTTCAGGAGATTAGAATTTCGAATCGAACCCTTTTTTTCGTCCACCGGGGTAGATTGTTCTATTTTCACTTGTCATGCCTCTTCCGGATGTTTCTTTAACATTACTCCCTATGTTTTGGTTCACCACTATTGTGGTCTGGTATTGAAATCACAACTCTTTGGGTCTAGTCATTGGATCTAACCACTTGGCCATGTGTCCTTGGGAATTGTCTCTTGTGAATATAGAAATGAATACGAGGATAACACTCCGAATAATGTATATAATGTAAGCAAACATAATACCTCATCTCAGAGAAAAACAGATATTGAAAATAATTTAGTTACTTAACTGACCATTTCAGCAAGAACATTTCCCGTGTAAATCCAATTCCTTTGGCGTTCTTTTATGTATATTTTATGAATTCAAGTGAAATTATATTGTCCATGGCTATATTTGGGCAGTAGCAAATACAAAACTTAATACATAAGTCTCCAGCGACATTTTTGGCATATTTTAGTAAAATGGAAGTGTATTTAAATTTTCTTTTCTTTATACATTTATAATCTTTCCGGATACTTTGAAAATATATATATATATATATATATATATATATATATAGATAAGTATAGGATTGGTGTATACGGAATAAATTCCAGTACCCAACAAATACTATTCTTAAAAGAGTGCTCAATACAGAGTAGAGCAAATACAATTATTTATTTAAAAGTTATAACATAAATATGTTATAAAATCACTACAAAAATAGCCATTTTGTTTCAACACCTCTGGTGTCTTATCAAGTAATGATGTTGAATGTAGAATAACGAGTTTTAAAAGGTTCCTTTTAAAACCCTTTGTATAAAAGATTCCTTTGCATCTAGCAGGAAACAGACTGTTGCCTCTAAGTGTTGACTTCTATGTTCACTTTTTTTTATATATATATATATATATATATATATATATATATATATATATATATTTCAAAAAGTAGAATTAATCAGTCGAAATGAAATTATATTTATACTGTCAATATTCATGTATTTCTTTTACCAAGAATTTTTCATGTTGCTAATTCCACATTGTCAAAGTTCAGAGAACAGCAATCGGTATTTTTCTGAAGAGTAGTTCCTACAAATATAGAATTAATCGGATCAAAACCATATTTTTCTTAGTAAAAGATGTATTAAAAAGTTTCAAGTATATTGAAATTTGTTTTTATAATGTGTTTAAATATCCCAAAATATTTTGGGGGTTCTCATAGAAATTAATGTAAACAATTGATGAAGTGAAAAAAAAAATTATTACTACAAAACTAGGTGAGGTTCTAAATTTTTCAAACTGACTTATTCTTAAAACATTTTTGGGTTTACATCATCTTCCAGAAAACTGTCGAGTGAAGCGAATTTCCGTCTTACTGTGCCAAGCAAATTACGCATTCAGCAAGATGGAAGCAGTATTTCAAGTAAAACATGTAGCCATTCCCATCCTTGAACCATCAAGCCTAAAAGATGCAGTCTCTAAAAGAAAGTATTGTTCCTCAGAGAACGTTTCTGCATTACATTAAAAAGGAAAGAGGACAGTTTCCTTTTGATGCATTTCAAAAGTTTACTTTCTCTGGAACAATACCAAGGGAAATTTATTTTAAGGATATGGAATGTTATTCTGAACCAGTCCTTTAAGCAGAGAGGATTTCCCTTAATATACTGCTTTTTTCCTTCCACAAGCAGGCATCGGATATATTTATGTATGCATTTACATATATATATATATATATATATATATATATATATATATATATATATATAAGGAAAAATTCTTGGTCGGGGCGTCTTTTTAGGCTTACTACTACCCATTCATTCATTCCTTCTTCCCTATCCTTCCCATACCTCTCTCTATTTAACTTAACTATCTGTCACTTTTCTTCTTCCCCTCCTTCACTCTTCTCTTCTCTCTTGCTGTTCCTCCCCCCTGTCAATCTAATATATCAGTCCGAGGTATTGTCTGCATTTACTAAGAGATTTCGGTCTGAAGAGATGAATATATAGAGATATTCAGAAAATAAATTATAACTTATAGAGGGAGGGGTTGCACGCGCGCACGTGTGTGTGTGTGTGTGTGTGCGCGCGCGTGCGTGCGTATGTGTGTGACCAGGCATCAATTTCTTCTCAATATATGTTTGGTTGAACAATACGGAGAAGGATTTTTTCTTTAGATTTTTAAATATATTTTTTTTTTTATGCGTACTAATGTTCTCTTTTCTGGATTTAATGGAAAAGATTGTTGATCCCATGTGTTTTCGGCTAAAGTGAACTGGAAGATAAACCAGGGTGTGACGACAAGATGTTAAAATATGAGGATGAGATAATAAATACGTTGCAGCAAAAGAGTTGGTGTTTTTCGTACTGAAGCCACGATTGTTTTCAGGATTTGAATTTAGGGCACTCTTTTTATTCTCTGTTCGTTGTTATGCTTCATTGAGCTATTAATATTTATGAGATGATGGGTGTTATTGTCTATGAGGTCGGTCTCAAGTTAACCGTAGAGAATTGGGAGATCAGTGCAATTTCTGTACTTTAACTATTTAGTAAAATCAATATATGAAGATATATAAACATGCATATATATATATATATATATATATATATATATATATATATATATATATATATATATATATATACAAATATATATACACATAAATATACATATATATATATATATATATATATATATATATATATATATATATATAACTTCATATAGATGTATAACGTAAATATATATATAAGTGTACATTGAAATCAACAGCCTGAGACGACAGTCTGTTTTCTGCTACACACAATCGACAGACCACGTGACTGACGATTGCGTTTAGCATGAAACAGCCTGTCGCCTCTGGATGTTGACTTCAATGTCTACTTTTTATAATTGCATACGCTCTTTCCCTAATATTGAGCACTTTAACCCATAAATATAGCCTACCTTAAAATTCACTTTTATCATATAAATATATATATATACACACACATACGCACGGGCGCACACACACATACACACATATATATATGTATATATAAATATACATTGGCGGGAAACAAATATTCGTATACATACAGATTTTAAATTTATTGCATTTCCAACTAATGAATAAACATATTTTTCATATGATTTACTGTACACAGATGCATATTAACTAAATATACATAAAAAAACAAAAAAATGATATAATAGAAATAAATACCTTTTATTTATTTTAATGAGTGAAAAAGTATTCGTACAATACAAAAAAGAATATATAACCTTCATTTAATATTTTGTAGAATAGCCATTATTCACTTCTACAGCAACCAACCTCTTGTATTTCTCAATTAATGATTTGCAAATTTTATTTGGTATTTTGTTCCATTCTTCTTCGCATATGGTCTTCAGATCCGGATTGTTTCTTGGAGCCGTTAATTATATGAAAAGTATGTTTATTCATGAATTGATAATACAATAAATTAAAAATTTTATGTGTACTAATATTTGTTTCCCTCCACTGTGTGTATATATATATATATATATATATATATATATATATATATATATATATATATACAGTGTAACCTGGATATATAAGAGACCCGGATATAAGAGAAACACGGATATAAGAGAGATTTTCTCTGGTCCCAAAGTGTTCCCATACTTAGCTAAACAAAATAGACCAAACCTGGATATAAGAGAAACCCGGATATAAAAACTTCTTCTCCGGTCCAGACAACTCTCTTATATCCGGGTTACACTATATATATATATATATATATATATATACATATATGAATGTATGTATAGAAAGAGAGAGAGAGAGAGATAGAGATAGAGAGACAGACAGACATATTAAATTAAGTTACAGTTATAGATTGTAATAATTCGTCATAGCCTAATGATGAAAAAACCGGAATCATTTTGCACAGCAAATATTTATTTTCCACTTCTTTGTCAATGCACTTCATCCTACACATCTCCTTTAATGCTATCGATCGAATATTATACAACGCAATTTTCAAATAAATTTTAAAATATCTCAGATTTATGAACGTGCCTTGTTTACTAATAATAAGCAATCGATTCGTGGTTAGCGTTATTACTGTGAAGTGAGTATAATTCTGACTGAGTGCCATCTACACGTGGCTTTGTTCGAAAACTAAATTCCATAACAACTATCTCAGAATACTGAATTATTGATCCAGTTTTGTATACATACATTAATATACTAGCGTTTTCTGAATCACAATGATTGTACAAATAAGATATTTCGTTGATAAGCTCATCCCTTTAAATTTCTAGTATCTTTGATAGAAAATTTTAAAGAATTACTTTCTTTTGTATATTTTCAATTGACTTTTCTTTTCAGTTGATTTTTCTCTTCTGATTACCGGACGATAAATCCCTGTGATACTTTACAAAAATCAGTTCCTTTACAGTATATCCCCTTTTTCTTATTTGACTTTATTTGAACACCGAATAATGCATCTATTTGTCTGCTGAAGCAGTCCATCGATATAAGTAACGGCATTTAAATAGATTTAATGCCATTTAAATTCATATGCCCACTCATTCTCGCGTAATCTTACATACATTTGACGGGTCTAGAGGTGGACAGGAGAGACAATCAGCACTGGACGACAAGTTTGTATTTGTGGCATTTAGGCGAATTAGTATACTAAAATAGCATCCAGAATTAGTTGTGCAATTTTTTTCTTCTTGTGCCATTTCTATTTAAGTTCAATTTATTGTTAAGTGTGAAAAATACGATCCAGAAATCTGAACACGCACAGGATTGGTGAAAGATACCTTCCAAAAGTTAAAGACTACTAAGAAACGGGAAAATTTGCTTTAAAAGGGAAAATAGAGGATATATATATATATATATATATATATATATATATATATATATATATATATATATATATATAACTGTCTTTCATAGATAAAAGACACTCGATAAAGTAAGGAACTGAGAACTCCTTGAAAGTTTACAGAAGTTTCAGCTACAGGGGACTAAACTCAAATAATCCATAACCCGTACTTGGAACTAACATCTTCCATGAAAATGAAATATACAGAGAAAAATGAATATAGAAAAATAGAAAGAAACCTATAAGAAAGACATGTTGTCTAATCGGATTTATTTAAGATATGCAGCAAGTTTCTTCGAAGAGGACGAGAAGGCATTCCAAGATTTAGTATTGGTGAACGTACCCTTAACAATCACCGCTGCTCAGATAGCATTGTATTGATATCAGATTCAGAAGGAAAACTACTCCACGAATTTTTATTATCGGCAGGTGCAATCGTAATATGAATCAAAAGCTCCTGATTTTCTGCAAAAGAAAAAACTCATCGTGTGATTCTAAAACCATAAGCAGATTCGGAAGTTTGATTATCTTTGTAGAATAGTAATAGACAGGACTGGTATGTATTACATTCGAACTCCGACGACCAAGGGTGCGTAGACTGATTGGGACCCCCGTGCAGTGCTTTGTGACATTTGTTTTATTTTTTTCTACCTACATTTATATACAAATTAAAGTAAGCCCGACAGGCTATTAAGAATTAAACATTTTCGCCGGTTTTTACGCCATTTTGGTGGTCCTTTTTTTTCCTTCGTTCACATCCGTGATTTTTTTTTTTTTTGCTCATACTAAGTCTGGAAAAAAATACAATATAAAATTTACCAGTTTTTATCCATAATGTTGAATGTGTTAAAATTATTCAACGTTTTAACAAGAAAAATCTCAAGTTAAAATTGTCGTAAAACATTGTTGATTTATTTAAAAGGGAATGATCAATTATGACATTTCATAATTTCCAATATTTCCAGTTGAATTGTCCACCTATATCGCACATGACCCAATAGAGTAGATAATTAGATTAAAATTTCTATTTTATATGAATACTACCATATAAATTTGAAATCTAGTAGAGTGGTGGACCCCGTATCATAAATTCAGGTGGAGGAACAAGACTCTTGCACCGGTCGAGTAACAGACACAAATGTGTGGTAGGGCAATCCAAAGACGCATAGGGAAAGTGAAAATGCTTTTTGGAAACTGAGCGAAGTATTAAGGGATTGAATATTTTTATTAAAAATAAATAAATAAATGCCGGACTGCTATGTAATGTCTGATTTCCTATGCGAAAGTGAATACTGTACAGTTTGCTCAAAGATTAAGAAAAGACTTCATGGGTAGTAAGTAGTATTATTGAGTATTAAAAACTGAAGAAGTCGTAATGAGAATAGGAGATTGCTGCTAATAATAGGCAGATACAGCTGAAATATAGGGAAGACATGGTGATAAGTAAAGGTTTAGAGAAAGTAAAACTTAGAAGAGGCATTGAAAGCGATAAAAACATAGGTGTATAGCAAGTAACCTACTTGAAAATGTATATCAAAATAATTACACTGAATAAAAAGAGGGAGCATAATGCACTCGGAACATCTACACTATCGTTACCCCCTTGACGAATGTTCGAATGGGCACCATTCTTTAGTTCCACCAAAGAAGAATCTGTAATGCAATCGATCTTGACTAGGCATCTCGACTTCAGTCATTTTCCCTCCAACGTTATATGGCTTCCCTCTGTTTTATACAAATATTTTCATGGTAACTGACGAGATTTTTTCCCTGGTGCCCCGACTACATGAATTTAAGCGTTGCTACTAGATTGGCATCTAGGTCCCACCATTTTATTGTTGAAATAGTTAAATGCAATAACAGTTTCTTTTCTCGCACTTCCCACCTGTGGAACTCCCTTCCGTTTACTTGTTTCCTGATAATTACAATCTTCAAATTTTAAATTCAGCGTCAATCTTCATCTTCTGTCGTATTGTATCCCATTAATCTTTTGTCCTTTTCTTCAATCCTCCCTATTCTCAGTCTTCTTTTCACTTCCTCTTTCTGCAACCTACTAGTGGAATTTTTTCCTTGCTTGCAGTGAAATGATTAAAAAAATATCCACCATGCTAGATCCACAGACTTGATCCGCATATTTATTTTCCTATCATGAAGCTTCTTTTTCCCCAAGAACCAAAATTCTCTTGAAATAGACTCCCACGTGGATGCTTCCCTGAATGCGACAATCTTTTAGTCAATCGTTAACTATCTCATAGTCAATAGTCAAACGATAACTTTTCTCCATATTCACATAACACTTACTTCCTACTTCCAACTATTAGATTCATATCACACATTACTCAGCAACCCTCTATATTAAGTACTTCTTGAGCCTTTTACTTGTTGAACACAAACAAAAAAGAAAATTAGTCAACACAGCGACTATTTTCAGACTTTATTATAGTATTATGCCGTTGTCTGCGCACAAATTATTGAGCATCTGCATGCATGAAAAAAAAAACATTTTTTTACAATTTAACCTAGACTTTAACCCAATTTTGAGCCTAACACGCACCCTGACCCTTACCAGTTGAAGCGTAATAACAAATGACGTCGTGTAAATAAATGATGTTACCTTACTTGGTCGACGCAGACAAAAACAGAATGCAGTGTACAGAATGACTAATGGTTTGAGCTGTCACCAGGGTGAATGAGGGTGTAATTTGATGCATTGTATATTCTCCGTTGTTTTGTGAATTAACATCCTTGTCATTCACTGGCAGTTCCGTTCTTGCATCATTTATGTTAGCCCGCCTCTTTTCCCCGTGACAATGATATCTCTCAGGAAATCACATATTCTTGTTATATCCTCCTACTCTGGCCCAAGAAAATCTTGGAAATTTTCGGAGATAGAATACTCCTTCTATGTAACTCTGACAAATATCTCACGATTAAACGTTAGTGCATGGTGTTCACGCGCTATTGCTACCACAGCTACGCCACCTCGTTACTTATTACGTCATATAAGCGCCATCCGGATGTGCCCATCTTATCACGCGAAGGAGAGCAAAAACATCCATACTGTAACTAATTTTTAGCACTACGGTTTACATTAAAAATGTAAATTTCAGACAATATTACCTAAGTTAAACAATATGTTTCTTTGGTAGTTAATGGAATCTTCTTCTTCTTCTTCTTCTTCTTGTATGTGCTGTATCTCTTCAGAATGTTAATTATTATGGCTTTCCAAAACTTTCTATTATTTGTAGCTCTTTTTATTGTTTGTCTTTTGACTATCGCTCGTAATCCCTGTTCTGCCAACTATTTACGTAATCTCGTAATGTAGGTCACTGCTGCATTTCTCTGTTCATCTTTCTTCCAATATATCCTGTTAGTGTGAAAGTTTCTATGTCCTCTTTACAATTATTGATTGATATGTTCTTTTTGTTTCCTATTTTCGTAAAGACTTCACCGTTGTTCACATGTTAAGTCCATGATATTCTTAGTGTCCTTCTTCAACATCTTTGTTGCTTCAAGTCTCTTCTTCCTCTGTGAGGAGATTGTCAAGCATTTACAGGACCGATATTACTGTTGTGGTATCCTCCTTCTAAAGAGTATTTGTTGGACTTTTCCGCCTACTATAAGATTAGTAGGAGAGTAGGCCTTGGGGGAACAGTCGAATAGTTTCGTCCGGGGAGGTAGACAGGCCCAGAACCTGTTTATACGAGTTCTAAGGGAATATTTTCGGCCGAGCCTACGGGCTCGGAAAACCCACGGTAAACTCGGTCGTGTGCCACATAATCCCTCGGGTTGGTGTCTGTTAAATATAACAGTCGAGTAGATTGTCCATTACTGTCAAACTCTCTACTGTGAGCAGAGAGGAACCCGGACGAGGCTTTGCCGAAGGGCAAAGTTTCGTCCGGGGAGGTAAACAGACTCGAACCCGCTTATGCGGGTTCTACGGAAATATTTTTGTCCGAGTCTACGGGCTCGGAGAACCCACGGTAAACTCGGCGTTGTGCCACATAATCCTTCGGGGGTGGGGGGAGCTGTTAAATATAACAGTCGAATAGATTGAACGCTGGGTCAACGGACACACGCTTACTAGTCATGTAATAATCTACTATTGTACTTCTATTGTATGTTTAATACATGATATAACTGCAACACTTGTTATTTCTTTAACCATTTACTTGGTCACAACAATTACATAACAGTTCAGCACGCTTTTCTTTGTTTCTAATGAAATTCTCATGTTTCTTAATACTTTGCTTAGCTTTTATAAGGCACTTTCGCTATTTTAATGAGTCTTCATTTAAAATAATTCATAAATGAATGAATTATCTTGTCTGCATCCGTATGCTTGCTGAACGTCATTGTGAAGTATCAGGGATCTTTATATGATTAGATGAAATGCACTTTGAGCATGTAATTGGCGAGGTGGTGATTTGTAAATACTGTTTCAATGGGCGAATCGAAGAATTAATATCTCGTGTTTCATTACCAAACTACCAAGGAGTCGTCGCGGTAACTCTGCTAAAGAAAAATAAATTTATTACCATGTTCTAAGAGCTGGTAGGTTGGCTGATTTTCTTTAGCGACATATTAACCGCTATGCGTTATTTAATGCCGAAATCTAAATATTTTGAACACAATTGCATGGCTTCAACTAAATATATTTTAAAATCAATTGTAAGTCTTCAAGTACAGATAAAATATATTGGTCATATTCCTATAAAATGTATTGCTGGTATTTTTACTATAAAAATATATTTTTATGCTTTCAAAGTGTTTTGTCTGGGGGTTTCACTATTTGACCATAGCTGAGACCCTAACAGGTGCTATCAACCCGTGTCAGGGTGGACCTGGGAACAGCAGCAATTAAGAGGTGGTTCCACGCTCCTGAAAACCTCCAATTCTCTGATCAGAGGCCTTGTTGCCGGATGTAGTTTATCGTCATACCCAGGACTATTGTCTAAGAGAATACTGCTGCTAATTTGCGATAGTCGTTATATTTTCTTAAATAAGATGAATGTTATTGCAGTGCATCTTTTAAAATTTGATAACTGAGATGAAACAATATGTCTTGTCTTTGAGTCTTTACAAGAACCAGATGAGACCGAAAATGGAATACTGCTGCTCTATCTGGGCTGGAGCTGCCGAGTGATCACTTTCCAGTCCACGACAGTGGCCCAAATCCTTTAAACCGACTTGTGGATGATGGATTGTTTTCCACCTTATACCCTTTTTTTTTCTACAGCCGAAGTAATGCAAGCCTCTCTCTAGTCTATTCATTATATCCATGTAAAATCTCTGAACATGCTACATTCCTCCCAGCCAAGACCAACCACGACGCGTATATGGAGGCAAATCACTCCCATTACATTTGTATGACTTTAGTAATGTGTAAGTTCCACTCGGATAACTTCTTAACCATAACTCTTCCTTTGTGGAACGGGATACCAAGAGGAGGCTCTCCCGAACACTACAAACTTAACTTTTTCAAGTTAGGGTTAACCGTTATCTTTCACAGATATGCTATAAACTACGCTCGTTACTCTTAATGCACACACAGCAACCGACTTCAGTAACACTGTATCTTGAGTTGCGTGGTTCTTGGGGCTTTTAGAGTGTGAACATTAGTAAAAGAAAAATGGGATTTAGTAAATAAAATTTTAATATATTAAAATGATATGTTATTATATTTATTTGCTGCGTTTGTTTATGCTTTGGTTAACTGTTTTCCCTATTTTTTATATTCTAATAATAATGATAAAATAATAAGAATTTACAGATAACAGAAATAACGAATATTGGTGGAAAAAATAGAACTAACGGACCGAGTTCATATTCAGGACTAGTTTAGTACTTGTACTGGGCTTAAATCCATAGGTATCATACAGAAGAGTTCATCCAAACAATTACCATGAAATTATTTATAGACAAGGCATAGAGAAGTAGCTTTATGGCGTTGGGAAAGTGATTGAAGCAATATCAATCGTTATGTACTGTCTTCCTGATGTCTCTCTCTCTCTCTCTCTGTTTCTGCTCATTATTAATGTTTCTGTTCCTAATTCTTCCATATCCAGTAACCGCTTGTGTTTTAGTGACATTACTGCTTTCTTGGGGCAATTCCTATTAAAAATAAAATAACGATTGACATTGAATTTAAAATTTGGGAGATCGAAGTTGGTTGGAAAGCAAGGAGCCGGAAGGAAGTTCCGCAAACGAGAAGTACGAGAAAAGAAAATTGTTAGCATAGAACATAAGATTACATCTAGTAAATACAACTGTAAATTGATAAACCCTGCTGTCAATCTAGCGCTTAAATTTATAAAGTCCATATCCAAGAGTTGATCTGAACAATTATTTATAGAAAAGACACAGAGAAGCAAGTTTACGGCGGTGAGAATGTCACTGGAGCCAATACTCCATGTCAGAAAACTAAATTTGCTGATTCTCCTTTTGATTTTATCAAGAATCTCTAAATATACAGAAGGAGCAACAGACCAGATATGGTAACAATATTCAAAGCATGGACGATATCTTAAATAGCAGTGCAGACCCGGTCCCACTAAATTCCAAATCGTTGACAACGGGAACCTACTCCACTATCTTTCCAATAATGTACAGCAATTCATAAATAAAAAAGAAAGCAGACTGTTGAAATTGATGATCGTCTACGTCCTGAAGGGAGATTCCATTTAGAAAGGGCGGGAGAAGAAGATAGTATTTATGTTACTGTCACCCGTGATGTATTTAATGCTTGTCGTTTGAACTCTACTGACGACCTTCTTGAATGTTCTTGCCTGTCGAAATCCCATTGTGTTGGTGATAGTCTGTTTTTTCTATTCTCAAATCTTCAAATATATCACCTGTATTTTTGTGCCTGTGGTAACCATCAGGAGTATGATTTTAACCAGCATTTTCCATAAATATTCTTCCATCATCGATAACTTGAATTTTAAGGTCCTCAGGAACAAGATATACACACGATTAGACATAATATTTCTCCAAAACTAGATTACGTCTACTTGTTTGAATAGAGTTGGCTGCTCGGATATCAGAGTGCCAGATGATTTTATGGTCCGCTAGAAGAGAGACAAATAGAATTTAGCAGAATATTGTTCTTTCTTCACAATAAGTTCAGTCTGCTTGTTTGGGATATCGAATTGTGAAGAGATTAGCGAGAAAGAGATTCGGGTTCGAATCCCGACTAAGACAATCACTTATAAAATTTGAAAAGGTAGACATGCAACTCTGCACCACGACTCCAGCTATAAGTTGAATAGGAAAGTTTACTTGGTTCAACTGCATTGGTTGTCAAACAGCTAAGAAAAATTATGACTTTGAATTGACAGATGTGAACGTTTTCTGAGCTTAGCTGGGGCACAATGCTGAAAGAAAAGGGTAGCAAGTAAGGATCGAACTCGCTATTCAGTCGTAACTGAACTAGCGAGATAAACTTGTTAACCATTACCCCACGTCGAAGTGTCCGGATTGACAGGGAAGGCAAAGAGAAATTACTCCACTGTTTTTTTTTTTCAGAATATTTGTGGTTCTGTATAGTTTAGCGAGGAAAGAGAAGGAAGCTGTGAAGGACTATGATTGTCTTAATTTTGGAAGGATATTGCACATAAAGAGATAGAATTTGTTGGGATATAGACGTGTTCATTGTTATTTTACTTATTTTTGAAATAGTTTCTGGTTGGTGCTTATATAATTTGTTTGCATGTCAGAGCAATTCCTGGTTAATTATCCTCCCCCTCCCTCTTTAATAGTTGCTTTTTATATTACTTTTCACCCAACTCACTGCTGTTTCTTTCTTTCTTTTTTTTTTCTATCTTTATTGAATTTTTCCTTATTAATAATTGCGTGAATGTAATAATTTACATGTGTTCTCTTTTATCAGTAGTGATCTCTGATCATCTTTTTTGTTGAATTTTCCCATGTGTAATATAAGGTAGGCTATGCAGATAATATAATGGTTATCTATGCGGAAAATAGATACGAAAGACAGAGTTCGGCTTTCTGCCTCTTGTGTTGCGTTTACTACGCACTATTACACTTGTGCAAAACCTGCATTTTTCTCCTTCCAGTTATAAATTAAATAGTGGTTCGTGTATTGCTATAAGTGCTATTTTGAAAGGTTAAACTTTTCACAAGAACATTGTCCTAGAGTTTTGTATTGCTTTCAGACATTATTTTCCTTCGGAAAGATACTGAAGTTGTTCGCCTTCTACACAGTGATTTACTGAGACAC
Organism: Acanthosepion pharaonis; assembly: GCA_903632075.3. Classification (NCBI taxonomy): domain Eukaryota; kingdom Metazoa; phylum Mollusca; class Cephalopoda; order Sepiida; family Sepiidae; genus Acanthosepion; species Acanthosepion pharaonis. The sequence continues at coordinate 2,894,198 of CAHIKZ030001402.1, forward strand.
CAACTCTGGTCAGCTGCTTCTTCAACTTTAGCGCTTATTTCCATTATTTATCCTGCTTGACCCCATTGAGAAGGTTCGGAGGAGCAGTTCAGTCGTCGGCCATTCGACACGAAGAATTACGCTGGTTAGATTATGTAGATTTTTAGTTGAATACTATATATATATATATATATATATATATATATATATATATATATATATAAATTTCAAGAGGATAGACTCAGGTAGAACTCAATGTCCAGAATAGAGTAAGAATATAATATAAAAAGCTCAAACACTAATATTCCATGGTTATAATTTATTACATTGGAATCGTAATCTCGATCCAATTCATCAGACCTACAAAATTCAAAAAAAAAAAAATACATATATATATATATATATATATATATATATATATATATATATATAGAGAGAGAGAGAGATAGATATAGATAAATAAATATACATATGATAATAATATAATATATATAAATAATATATATATATATATTATTTTATTTTAATTTATATGATACAGTCCTCAATTTCATTCGTTTTCCTTGATTTGCACATCGATAGGTCTAACTTTTGGATTTGTTGAAAAAGTTCCTTTTTGTGATGGACCACTGCTGTTTTGCACGTGGTGTCTATAGATCACAATCTATTTTATTATGAAGAAGTTTGTACATCCTACAGACCTCCGTTTACTTATACCCAACACCTGTATTAACTGAAAAATAGATACGTAATTCTTGTTTAATGTGTTCACATCAGCCACTATTATTCTTGTATTGACTGGAGTCATCACGTAACATTCTAATTAATCAATAATGTTAATATTTATAAGATTGTTATTTATATGCGTTCGTTTTTTTTTTTTTTTTTTTGAGGGGGGTCTGATCGTCTGAAAATGATCTTGAAGGATAATATTTCTTAGCATTTTTTGCTTCTTAACAATTCTGGTCACCCTGCGATATTGTTGTCTTAAGCTATTGAAATTTTATTTTAAACTAGACACGACTTTAATATAGAATGCCAACTAAACAAGAATTAGCATGTTTGATATCAATTCTTTGCTTTTAATCGAGGTCACAAAGCTGGCAAAGCTGTTCGAGATATTTTTTACTGCGCACGGAGATGATTTCATGATCGACAGAATGACACAGAAATGGGAAGATTTTCAAGGAGGAGGAGTAGTTCCAATTTACAAACTCTTTGCGTTTTGGTCGACCTATCCAGTGTGATGAGAACTAACTGCACGCGATGATTAAAGAACCGCGTCAGACCACTAGGTATTTCGCACAGAAGATGGTAAGCTCTCGTGTTACTGTCGTTCGTAAGTTGCAGAAACACGGCACATTAGTGCCACATGCATTGACCGAAAGAAACAAACTCAAGCGCTCCTCTACTGCCGCCAGTATAAACGCTCGACACTAGGTGACTCGAGGATAAAAAAAAAAGTACTCGGTTGGGAAGTTCAGCCATATCCAACATATTCTACTTATTTAGCCCCTTCACACTAGCGCCTTTTCGGTAGCTTTCTAACAATTGAAGGACTGTTTCGTTGAACATAGATGTTGAGCTTGAAATTTAACTTGACTAATTTTTCGAGTGAAAAACTAGTGATTTTAAAGTTGAGGCATTGAACTGTTAGTGAAACGTTTTCGGAAGGTAGTAAACAATGAAGAGGATTTTATTGTTTTGTTTTATGGCATATCAACCTCAGTCTGTCATTTAATGCCAACAATTTTTTTTAAATACATTTATAACGGTATCTAGGTAAAAATGGTGTGTATGTATACATATATATTCGAACCATTTTTCAATGACTCATTCTTGAGTACAATCCAACTTTAGGGAAATTTACAATCTTGGATGGTTTTATTTTCGTAAAAAGTTCTTTTTAAAAAAAAAAAAAAAAAATACACTCACTTGGTAATATTTTGTTCCCACTAGATCAAAATCTACACATTCTAACAGTATATGTTTCACTGTAAATTTTAATTATTGCCGATAATAAGTTTTCCTTCAAAAATTATTGCTGGTAATAATTTCTTTATTACAAAGTATTTCTGGTATTAAAACTTATTTTTACACACGTTTGGGTGTCTACTATTTGCCCATAGCTGGGATTCTAACATGTGCTACCACCCCAGGTCAGGGCGGACCTGGGAACACCAGCAATTAAGAGGTGGTTCCACGCTTCTCAAAACCTCCTGATCAGCGAGATTTCTGCTGGACGCAGTTTATCGTCTTACCCAGGACGCGCATGTAGTTTATCTTCATACCCAGGACGAACAATGAAGAGGAATATATTGTTGAATTATTCATCAGAAGTATTAGCAAATAATAAGTGTTAAAATAAATTAGAAAAAAAAGGAAGGAATTTATGCAACAACCTAATAAAAGAGGTGATAGATTGACCTACTAGGGTATAATCTAGAGTCGGCTATTTTAAACCCGGCGCCATGAACAAGGTTAGTCCAATATTTCCCCGGGGATGGTTCTCGATTAGATTAAACTATACCCGGGTATATCCAAGGTGGATAATCTGAGCTGTTCCAGTGGCAAAAGAAATTAACAAAAAAGATTGGGAGTATCGATACGCTGGCATCTTACATTGCGTTTGTTATTTCGGATGCCAGGCGACAGTAATATTTTAATAAGCTGTGGATAAAATAATTATGAACACAAACCAATTTTCATAATATGTTCAGACGCGGGAAAACTCTGGAGATATTTTATTTTGGAAGGTTTTCGTTGAGTTTCTGCTATTACTTTTTTTTTTTTTGATTATTATGTTCTCAGAGTAATTATTAAAGCAAGCACAATTGCAAATAACCTCGTGGGTAATTATTTTGCTCCCATTGAAAAGATTTAGAAAGTTCAAAAGTCTTTGGGTCAAATCATTGGATTATTTCAACCAACGCTTTTATACGCGAGGTCATCAGTGTATGAATTTTGAGGACTTATAAACCTAATGTGTCAGCAACGATTTTTTACCAGAGCTCATATTACAATTTGTTATTATTGTTTTTCTCCGCATTATTGTTTTCCAATGTTGTATTTATGCCCTTGCTTTGCCAGCTTAAGGGATTTTTGTGTCTTAGTATATGCGCTGATTCTTTAAGTTTTCATATTTTCTAGTTATGTTTTTTGTTTCTTATTTCAACATCATCAAAAAGGTGGCGGTGATCTCCCTTTTCCCTCATTATATAGTCTGCCCCGCCTGATTTTTTCTATTTCCCCTCGTGTTATAGCTTTACGGTGTTCCTGCAGTCTTCTCTTAAGCTGAGCCTGTTTCTCTTTTATATTTCTTACCACAGCTGCGTGGGATGTCGTACACACAGTCCTTAATCATGTTCTTCTCTATGGTTGGTCTGACTCGGAAAAGGTGTCTGAGAAATGTTGAATCACTGTGTAAATAAATTATTCCATTTATTTCGCTGTTTTTTCATGTTTTGTGTTTTACAGTATTCATTTTTCTTTATGTCTTGAAATTGAAGCTGAGATCGACAATAAATACAACGGAAAGCTCTTAATATGCGCAAAATCTTTTTAAGGAAATCCTATTTATTGGATTGATTAAATCGTGCGTTTAGCCAATTACGTCCATATATATATATATATATATATATATATATATATATATATATATATATATATATATTGAGCAATAAAAATATTAAAAATTAATAATTAAAAAAAAAAAAAAAGACACTATCCAACGGAGCCGAGAGCTGGGATCACCTCACCAGGTCGATAAGACGAAGAAGTCTCTGACAAATCTACAATGTTGAGATTCGATTCATCGGCGAGTTGATAGAACACATATAACTGCCTACACACACATACACCCCACACACACACACACACACACACACACACACATATATATATATATATATATATATATATATATATATATATATATATATGAAACAACTCGCCTATGAATCGAATCTCACACCATTGTAGATTTGTCAGAGACTTCTTCGTCTTATTAACCTGGAGAGGTGATCCCAACTCTCGGTTCCGTTGGATAGTACCTTAAACCCTATCATTCCTTGTGAGTGCATTTGAGGAAACGGAGCTTTTTGGAGGCCGTCGATGGTTGTACTAGGTCAAGTTACAAATCATCTTGACCTGAGATCTGAGCGTACTGGCCTTGTTCAAAAACTATTGATCATTCCAGGTTATGGACTCCTCTTCCAGAATCTGTAACTAAGGTACGCTCAGTATAGTTGCAGTATAAAATATAGGTGGGCTGTGTGAGTACGATAACATACATAAGTATGCCCGAGCAGGCGTCTGCAACCGGGATTTGTTAACACTTCCAGCAGACGGGTTTGGCTTGAAAACGATTAGCCGTCTATTAAATTGTCTGTGATGTATAGATATATAGTCTCACCACAGTAGTTGATACTGCTGTTTTTTATAGTAAGTAGATATTTATGTCCTGGAGTTAGTAGCCCCACGGCAAATCGGATTTTAAATCACATTTGTCCTTTCCTTATATTGATTGTTAATCGATATTATAGGGCCTAGTCTGCTATTAACCTCTAGCTGAAAGGGGAAGAGATGGATTTATATTTTTCCAAGTGTATTTGGACAAATCGAACGCAAGAAGCTGAGCTGGAATTTGAATTCAGTACACCAATCCCTCCTTCTCTACTGATATGTCCCGGAAAAAGGATATATTTGTTCGAAGTAGGAAATTGATTTTGGACTACTGTAACCGAGTGGGACAATCTAGCAGGTAACCGTAATAGACTGGTCCTCGTCGTAGTGGTAGGCAATAGGCGTCATCCTGTACCTCCACATCAGTCTGTATTTATGGCTGACACCAGCCAATCATATTACTGTGAGGGGGAACCCAGGTGTATGCATATTCATTACATCACCTACTAATAAACAATACGCTACAAGAACATCCAACCAATTAAGAAAGCTTATTTGCAAAATATATTTACTGTTTCATTCCATTTCTTGTACCACTGCGCTTATCTTTTAATGTACTGTATTGCTATAACCTTCGGGAACTTTTAACTTTCTCAGTAAAGAGATGCTTTCATATAAAACTGTAATAAATGCTAGAATATATAATGTATTCGTAGAATATACGGGAACATCTCAATCAAGATTTAATTATGTTTGCTTTGCCACTAAGGAAACATGCGAGTAAGCTTTCTAATAATGGAATATTAACTTCTTTCCTCCTAAACCAATACATAGACTTCCTGACATCTGGATTTGGTCTCAATACAGCAATAATTCTTCGAATCAATCGTATATTAATAGCAGGAGACCATATTAGAAGACTCTTTCCCAATCCCGATACGAATATTTCGTTTGCATGAAAAATATATTAAGAAAAAAAAAACAGAAAATACAAGCACACATTTTTGCAATGCAATATTTGAAACCTACAGATATTGAAGTCTGTGCCATTAGACCTATTTTTTCTATGAGCTGTTTCCGAGACACTAATCCACACTTGGGCTTATAGTTATTAATGAAACACCGTATGATCACCAAAGTTAAGCAACGTTGAGCCTGGTCAATATAAAAAACATATTTTTCTGGCCTTAAATAACCTGCAAAATGTACATAATCCGTAGAAAACGCATCAGCCAATAAATAATCAAATAATACGTATTTGCTATTTCCTCTTTTTTTCTTTGTATATGTATAGCTGGCCACCCAATCCCTGTTGGAGACGCTTGCTCAGGCGCATTTGCATTAACACCCACAGATCCCTCCTGTGGTTTATACTGCAACTATACTGAGCAGACCTTACATACAGTTTCTGGGAAAGAGCATATTATCTAGCGAAGATCAACAATTTGAACAAGGCCAGCACGCTCAAGCCTTAGGCCACGATGACTTCGTGCTAGCACAGCTATTGAGAGCCCCCAATTTTCACTCACGGGGGTCAACCCGTGGTATCAACCCCTCGAGTTCGATAACATTATACTGACAAATCGACCATTTTGAGATTCGAATGCGAATCTCATGGTCAGAATACGAACGTTCTTTCCTATTTTAGCATACTAAGGTATAAGTATATTTTATTAAGTATACTTATGTGATAATACCGTTGAGAAAGGCATGAATCATCCTCTTATCCCCTAGCTATGGGTAAGTAGCAGGATAGACCGGGTTCTATAGCCTTGGATAGCAACTGGTCTAGCGAAGAATAAAATGGAAACCTACTGCGGGAAAAAAATCTGCCTCGTCATTCATGTATCGAAAGATACATAATCGCCAAAGCGTGTATCACACATGGCACATAACTGACTGATATTCACTTACGCGCAAATGCACTAGGGAAAAGTAAAAATCCTCCTCTTCTCCCCTCCAACTATGAGTAAATAGGAGGACAGACCGGGTTCTATAGCCTAGGATAGCAACTAGTCTACCGCAGAAAGAAATGCCAATCTACTGCGTGAAAAAATCTGCCTCATTAGAAATGTATCGAAATATACATGGTCGCCTAAGATTGTATCACGCCAGGTACATAGCTGATATATATTCAATTACGCGCAAACACACTGGGGAAAAGTAATAATCTTCTCCCCTTCCCCCACCCCCCAGATATGAGTAAATAGCAGGACAGACCGGGTTCTATAGTCTTGGATCGCAAGTGGTCCACCGCAGGAAGACATAGCAACCTAATGCGGAAAAAATCTACCTCATCAAACATGTATCGAAAGATACATGATCGCTTAAGCGTGTATCACACATGGCATATAAATAACTGATTAAATTGCGGTCATTTGTATTCACTTTGGCATAATGGGGAAATATGGCATGAATAATTTGTCAAATTATTTACATTATTCGGACTATTGTCCTCATCTTTGTCGCCATATTTATTGTGACGTCACCTTGGTCTCTGCTCCTGTACTATCCTGTGACGATCTAACCCTTGGCTGGTTCGGATGGAAATCTGGTTAGATTCGATATCAGCTTTGTCGTTCCCAGCTCGCCTCCAACGTCTGGTTACCGAAGTAACTGCTTTGATCTGTAGTCTAACTTATCCCCGTTGTGATTTGATCTTAGGTAGACGAGATCAATCAGGCGTCGGACCGTAGTGCAAGCCGAATCCGGGGCAAAGGTGATACCGCACAAGTATATGTAAAAGAAAATAATGAAACAACTCAAAAGATTCAAATGTGTTGAAAAAAATAACAAGTATCTTTATATCTGTTTGCTGAATACAGGACTGCGTCTTTCTCCAAAACCGCTTCTATGGATTCGTGAAACTTTGCGTTTCTTAGGCGAGTCTTAATATCTTAATTTGTTTTTCAATAAACTGCTTTTTGGTATCTTCAGGCGATATTCGTTAAAACTTTTTTTTGGTGTGAGTCTAAGTCGTTCCAAAAAAAATGTTTTTGGTTAGAAGTCTAAGTCGGAATGCGTGGAAATCTTTCAGTCAGCTCCTGCGAGGCTGGTTTCCGATCTCTAACCCAACTCAACTGCAGCTCAACTCTAACTCTAATTCTAACTATCTGAAACTCTGGGGACGTTCGTGTATATGGACGCCGACCAAAACCGCGTGGGAGACTGTCGTGGTTTGGGTTCCTCGATAATTCCAAATCTGCAATAAGGATTTTCTTTTTTTTTCGGACAGGAAAATCTATCACTTCCCTTTTATGGAAATCAATTACTTTCTGTTTTAGAGGGGTTCTCCCCCTCTCTGTGCGAGGGAATTGTCCTCCCAAATTTTTCCTTTCTCATATTGGTATCTCACCAATCCCCTCAGAGGGCGTCAACAGGTTTCCTTTCTTTCTCATATGTTTACCTTCGACCATCACTCAAACCACCACTCAGCCAATGAACGCTCGGCAGTGTGGGTGTGGCTAGACTAACCTCAGTTTACAATTATCGCCCAAAGAAAAAATATCTTCCCTTTTCTTTCTTTCTTTTACATCGGCCAGAATTCTTATGAATCGTACTGTGGACATTAAATTTTTATCGTAACTTGGGGTCATCTGGAATTCATTAATGGGATTTTCGCCGACTCATTAACTGGGTGGTCGACTAAAATTCTTTGTCTTTCTCAACGTCATCGCATTCTGTCGCCAACAGCTTGTCCAATAATGATTTCCTTCGCTGGTCTTTGTTATTTTTTTTTTATCCGTTTCTGTTTCTCTTGGCACTTAACTTTTATCATGACAAGATCCGGACATACAACAGATGGGTCTCCTTCCAAAACCAAATGATATATTCGAAAGATAGTAAATGGCTTATTCGTTTTCTTTTTCTCTCTCTTTTTTTTTGGGGGGGTGGGGGTGGGGTAGTGGTGGCCTCATTGAATTCTTTCTCGGTCGCATGCTTGACCCAGTTTCGATTATCTTCTAGAACTCTGCTTTGTATGCCTCTTGACCGAATTGAAATTTTCATTATTGCCATGGTCAGATTGTTATCTTTAACCATATTCTGTTTTCCTTGTCGCGTCATGGCATAAATTAATTCTGACAGGATCCGATACCTTACGAATTTTCTATCTTCTGCGAAAAAATACCTTTCTACGTAAATGAAAATAAAATCTTCACCAATTTTTCTTTTGTTGAATAAAAATAACATCGCTCAGTATGTCTTTCGTTATAGCTTTTTCTCGCCTTAAGTATTTCTCGTTTTTTTAATTTCAATGTTTAATTAGTTAGCCAATTACCATAGCTAAATAGTATCACAATATTACAACGTTTTGGCCATTGTACGCTCCGGCCTTCTTCAGGTGGTTGGAATGCCGAACTGACCCTTTATGGCACAGTGGATAAAGGCGTTAGTTAGATCCAGTGACAGGACCCAAAGAGTGTAAGTTCAATACCCGGTTAAGGCAGTGGAAAAAAAGAGGATGACTGATAACTGACATCCATTAAACATGACACGTGGAACTAGAAGAGTGTACCCCAGTGAGCGAAATAATGTGTTCAGTTCGACATTCCAATCACCTGAGGAAGGCAGAAGCGTACAACGGCCGAAACGTTCTAATAAATATGGCGATAAAGATGAGGACAATAGTCCGAATAATATAAAAAATGTACATAATACCTCATCTCAGAAATATAGACAGATACTGAAGAATTTCTCACTCAGAGGGCATATTGTAGAAGCAGACATGCAGCGAATAAACTACCTAACCAATTTGTGCAAATAATTGGGAGGGGGGTAGTAAAGAGATAAGCATTGCTTAGACTTACAAAAAATAGGAAGTTGAAGAGAAACATGATCGCCCATGTCCTGAATGGACATATCGTACAAAAAATCTATAATAGTGATTGTTGATTGAACTAGTTGCCTTACGTATATCGCTTAGTCCCAAATGTCTTATATATAAATTTATTTACAACCAGTTAATAAATCCATACACACACTCACGTATATATACAATTTGTACATTAGCGAGAAAAAAAGTATGACAAAATTTTATATATATATATATATATATATATATATATATATATATATATAACTAATAAACAGTAAAATCCAAAATTACCTTATATGGAGAATACCCTATTTCGGTTGATAAAGATATCGGTGGTCCGTCTTATCAGCCAAAGTCCACACCGTGCTTGATAAGACAGACGACCGATATCTTCGTCTGTCGAAATAGACTATCCCCAATATGAGGTAATTTTGTATTTTATTGATTATTAATTATATTGCTCTGTATTAAGAAATATATTGAGCTCTTTTTATAGATCAGTTTTATTATTTAATATTACTAGGATCCACTTGGATTATATATCAACGGATTGTTTACCTTTAGTGTATATATATATATATATATATATATATATATATATATATATATATATCATTGAATGCGACAGACAAGGTGCTTTTATTTATTTTTTTATACAATTTCTCATACGATCTATTTTTTTTTTCTTTTCCGGTGATAAATGATATAAAAACTGTCCGAATATTTTTTTTATCCGAGCGCTCGGATAAAAAGAACATTCGGACCTTGTCTGTCGTTTTCAGTGAAATGTGCATGAAAGAAGGATTGCTGCTTAAATACACAAAATATATATATATATATATATATATATATATATATATATATATATATATATATATATATCAGTTTGGATCAAACATCAAACTGGAAAACGCAACAATCTGTCTTCCCTTCCAAAACGATTTTCTTCCTTTTCTTACATTCTTGTTACCCGTAAAGACACCCATATTGACTCTATTCCGCAGTCATAAAACGCTACGATCCTACTGAACTGACTGATGTGATATTTTCCCATTCACCGCAAAACAAGTGAAACCCAGGAAATTTACTTGTTTGCTCTTGAATGATAAGTTTAACTGAATTGTTTTTCGATTGATTTTTTCTTTAAAGTGCAAGGCTGTTAATGGTTTCTAAAAGTAGCTGACATTGACTACATTGGACGTATCCTTCTGTTTCTATGGTCTTTTCCATTCAGATTCCCTTGACTATATGCCAAACATCTTAGCGGTCGTCTTTGAAGAATTGCTCAATTCAGTTTCACAGTCAAAGAGAGTTTCAACTAGACAGAAACAGTCCAAAAATAGCTTCAACATACATAGATTAATTAGATTTATAAAAAGTGAGAATGAAAGAGTTAAAAGCAACCAGCGTGAAACATTGGTCTCCTAAGGAAAAAAATCAGCAATGTATGTTTTAAATGGCTAATTTTTATCATAAATTTGAGATACTAAAAGCAAACACGACAATTTAAATATCTTGGAAATGTTTCAACAGAAGACGGAAAGGGCGGTACTCAAATCCGTACATTGGGATAGCAAAAAATGCCTTCCTAAAGCTAAGCAGGGTATTAAGAAACAGGAAGAGACTTGAGACGATAGAAATGTGATTCCATAGAAGGATTCTGAGAATACCATGGATATATTTACAATTGATATTAATTTATTGTAGAGTTAGATTGGATGCAAGTATATGTAGTCTATGGCACCTGGGTAGATATTATCCGAAGACTTAGCTTCTTTCTTCGCGTCAGACTCTCTATAACCATTTTATATTACAGTAGAAGTTTTACCAGCATACACTATTGGTGGTCACAATCTTAACAATATAAAATATGAAGACGACACAGTGTTGATTGTAGAAACATAAAAGAAACTACAAAATCTCTTACAAAATGTAATGAAGGAAAGCTATAAGAAAGGATTAAACCTTAATTGTAAGAAAACAAAATGCATGGTTGTCAGCAAAAGAGACAGTCCAACAGTCAAATTATCAATCAAGTACAACAATTTAAATGTCTTGGAAGTGTTTTAACATAGGAAGGAAAGTGTCACTCTCAAATCAGAGGGTGCATTGAGATAGCAAAAGATGTCTTCCAATAGCTAAGCGAAGTATTAAGAAACAAAAAATTTTCCTTAAAAACAAAGAAATAATATTGAACTTCTATGTAATATCAGTCCTTCTATATGGTAGCGAATGCTGAATAATCTCCTCATAGATGAATAAGAGTCTTGATGCAATCGACATTTCGTTCTACAGAAGGACGCTAATAATTCCATGAAGCGAACATGTGAGGAAAGACGAAGATTTAGAAAAAATGGCAAGAACACGTATACTTAACAATATCAAGAAGAGACAGTTGAAATTTCTAAGGCATATAATGAGGAAAAAGCGCTTGGAAAATTCGAAACTCACAGGACAGATTGAAGCCAATTATGTCAAATGAAACAACGTATAATCTACCAACCGAGCTTAAGTAAATGAATGGTTAAACAAGTTTTGGAGAGATAGCAAAAAAAAAAAAACAAAAAGGACAAGAAATTTTGGAGAGCCATTCTCGCCAAAGGCCTTAAGTAACATGGAACAGAGACGAAGTATTTCGAAAGTAAAATTTTTTAATTTTAATTAAATTTTTGTCAACGTCTCGTTAAATGGTACGGAAGCAAGTAGTGCCAAATATTACGCAAACATGTTCTTTTATGCAAAAAGCATAAGTATTTGGGATCATTGAGACAATGCAAACAATCTATTCCTTAGCTGCATAGTATGTGCTTCGGCAGGGGTACAAAGAGTTTTGTATCCAGAGTTTTCCTTCTAAAAAGGTTGCCACTCATGGCTATCCTCCTATTTACCCACAGCTGGGAGAGAAGAGTTGAATTCATACCTTTCCCAAGGGTAATAGTACGTCAGTGAGTGTAATGAAGTAAAGAGTGGAATTTGAGCTCGGCTCTCCGATTCCTCAATCCGAGCCGAAATCCAGTACTCTACCGGGACTTAGTATGAGTTATTTAACTTCTAAAGCGATGCTAGCCTAAAGGCACTGGAGAATCAAGCAGCATGTATTATCGGTGCTCGTAACCTTAACACTATAAGATACGAAAATAACACTTTGTTAATAGCCAACTCGGAAAGGAAACTACAGGTCCTGGGTAGAAGAAAACGATGAAAAGGACTAGCTATCAACTTCAAGACGAGGAAGTAGCCATCGGTAATGCGGAAGTCTCAATATTTGGGAAACTTTTTAATAGAGGATGGAAAATACGACAGCGAGATCCGAACACGCCCATTGAACTAGCGAAAGAAGCTTTTCTAAAGCTAAACTATGTCCTGAGAAACGGAAAAATATCATCAGAAATAAAGAAATTGTTGCATTACCAACTTACATTGGGTGAAATGATAAAAAAAAATGCAAACAAAGTTGTCAGGGGTAAAGTTTCTAACTATACCAGGCAGACGACAGTTGCCTGAGCTAGTTAGAAACTTTACTTACGAGTTGGACTTTATGAAGATATTTGTGGTTATAAAATAATGTTGGGTGATTTCAATTAGAATTCCCTCTGAGCACAATTATGGCTTGTTCGGTGAAACATACACTACCTGACCCAGAACATTTCAATCTTTATTTGCTCGGGATGTTATTTACTTCTTGGATATTTATACCCACACCAGCCACTTGAAGACTGCGTGTTGTATCCGCCTTCCTGTAGGAACTGCACACTGTTTGGGAGTTAATGGGTTTCCACTTCTATGATTTTATAAGAATATTCACTTCTTTAATGTGCCATGTCCTGAAGGGAGACGTGGGTGATAATTTCTCACCTGGTAGTATGTTTGTCAGTTCTACCAACCCTGTTCCGTCTTCCATTCACTCAAGCTCATCAAATAGGTTTCACGCTACCTCCACGCTGACCATTTTGTCTTTGTGAGTGTCAATTCCTCATGTCATCCTTCCTCTTTATGGAGACATGATAATTCAACTGTTTCTTTCCGATTCTGAATATGTATTTAATGTTTTCATTTTCCTTAAATCTTCTTCATTACTTACGTGCTCTATCCATATTTTTATCTGCATCCCTCTGCAAAACCGTATTTGCACTGCTCCCAATCTCCTCTACATCTGTGATGAGATTATCAAGCATTTCCATATATATATATATATATATATATATATATATATATTACGATAAACGTGCAATCAATTTACAAATTCATGAATTATTCACACAAAAACTAATGCAAAGGTTAATGATTTAATTGGCGAGAAATCCATCATCGCAAACAATTCAAATAATATACAAAAACCTCCGAATCCGTTATGAATGAAATGATCCTTGTTTATATAAATTTCTGCCGTATTAGTTCTTATTTTTACTACAAGCTTTCGTCTGTTCCTACAGACATCTTCAGGTATAGAATAGATGTTGTTCTTGTTTTTTCTCTTATATATATATAGTCACTCGTATTCGAGGATACCCGTCTACTAGGGCGGCTAGCCAATACCTATTGCAGACGATTGCTCAGGCACATTTTTGAATTTTCTCAACACCCACGGATTCCACCTGTGAGTTTATACTGCAACTATGCTGAGCAGGCCGTAGTTATAATTTCTGGGAAAGAGCGTGTTATCTAGCGTAATCAACAATATGAACAAGGCCAGCACGTTCAAGCTCTCGGCCATGATGACTTATAACTTCCTGCTAGCACAGTTATCGACTACATCCAAAGGTTTCGTCTACCAAATTTCACTCGCAAGGCTTGGGTCAATCCTTGATATGGTTTTTAGTTACTTTCCAAAGGTTCCGCACGCTGGGATCAACCCCTCCAGTTCGATAACATCAGGAAGTCTCCTTCCTGACAACTCGTGAGATCGAACCCGTCCGCCCATCAGCAAGACGCATAGTCAAAATGCGAACGTTCTAATCACTCAGCCACGTGTCCATATTCCTTGATATATAGGAGGATTGATATTACATAGCAGTGTGGAAGTCAAATGATTTACCTGCTAGCATGGCGCTAGGAACAGGATCCGATGATTGGCAAGAGCTCCTTATCAAAATTGGCACTTCGGCTGACTCTGCCAGGACTTATGCTGAAACTTTTGTGGAAGAAAGCATTGCCAAGGATAGCCTCTCTATAATAGACCAGGAGATCCTCAAAGAACTAGGTGTCACAACCACGGGACATGCCCTAGCCATCCTGAAACTAGCAAAGGAGTAGCCTTGTGACATCAAACAGTTACACGAAGGCCTCTGTAGTTAAACTCTCCCAGCTCCATTCAGAGATGACATCACAGCAATTCCGAAAGTTCAGAATTGACTGGGAGGGGGTATTTGTATGAATGATAAACATGCCTCCTACACAGACCAACATCCAGTTATACAACTTTACTGGTGAGGCTGTCCAAACATCATTTATAAACACATACCCCAAATTTTTCTCTGAAAAACCAAATAGACTCATGGATATGTTGGAGGCATTAGTCACACAAAAATCGAACCCATGGTTCATAGATTGTCTTTTGCCTTAATTTCTCAAGGACAAAGTGAATCGGTCCAGCAATTTGTCGTCCGCATCAGAAGTACAGCGCAGGATTGTGACTTCACATATCCCGTTTGCAGTCATGACCTATCTGATATCTATATCAAAGACCAGCTGGTCAGAGGCACAGCAAATATTGCTCTCCAAGCAGATCTACTATCAAAGGCCAACTCGTTAAAGACCCTCGAACGCACATTGTGGCCTGGAGAGCCTGAGTCTCGGGACCCCGTCCGGTTGAGGTGTCGATGTTCACTGAGTCCTGAAATTCGCATCAATTCTCGCCGCTGACCGCGCTCTTCAAGTAATTCATCCTTACTTTCTGTCAAAATTTCCCTGTCTCTAAATCTTTTTTTTTTTTTTTGTTTTGCTCAGTATATTGATTACACAATCTAATATAGGAAAACTGCGGACTGATTATTAATTCATCCTTCAAAATGGTGAGGGCAGGTGACTACTCTTTATATCTATTGCTCAAATCCTGATTTTGCCTTGATTCGAATATTGAGCACTGATACTCTGTATAATGTTTCTTTTTCCAAACACACTTAGGACAAGTGTATATATTTCCTCAGCTTAGCTTTCTACTAGAAATGGGGCAAATGTGATGAAATTACAGCAGAAGGACAGTGTTAAGGCATTCCCCCACCAATATAGAATCGACATGCTTTGAAAATCAGCTGTCTAAATACAGTTTCGAACACAGAAAACTCTCACTGATCGATAAAAATATAACTAACCTCGCAAAGAATGAATCCCTAGAACAAATATAATTCACACTTCCTATCTACGAATTTTGCGCCCGCGAATTCAACCAACCGCAGATCGAAAATGTTTTAAATATGCAGAAAATTATAAAAAATGTAAAACATTTGCTTCACCTTGGGCGCAACGCTGAAGCCACACGAATGAAGTAATGCTTCGTCATCTGCTATAGCCTCTAACCATTTCATAGACCCCCAATCTATAACCATACACGTCATTTGCCTCGAGTTACATTCGACGGTGAAATCTTTTTCCTATCTTATCTCTAAAGTTTGGAATGGAAATACGAGAGCTGTTCAAAAACTAAGGTACACGCATTTGCTAATCCAACATGATTATTTTTAGGGTCATTTCTCTTCAGGACGTGGGCGGTCGTTCCTCTCCACAGTTCTGGTCTCTTCCTCATTTGTCTTGATAGAAGAGTAGTTTCCCGGTGCTTTCGCCACAGATTTGAATTCAGACTTTTTCTTCTCTTAAACTAGCTAACACCCAAAGCCTAAAGAGCGTAGTCTGTATTACTGTTTAGATTATAACTGGGATAATAACAGACGTAATTACGCTTTTCCCAAGGTTATTTGTTCAAAGCGAACCCAACAGACAAGGGGAAGATTTCTGCGCCAATAATATTTATACTACATGTATATCATTATTATATTATACGAAAATCAAACACAAATTAAATCATTATAAATTATTATTAAATTATATTATACGAAAATCAGACTCAAATTAAATCACTATAAATTATTATCAAATTATATTATACGAAAATCAGACACAAATTAAATCATTATAAATTATTATTAAATTATATTATACGAAAATCAGATACAAATTAAATCATTATAAATTATTATTAAATTATATTATACGAAAAGCAGACACGAATTAAATCATTATAAATTATTATTGAATTATATTATTCGAAAATCAGACAAAATTGTAAAACCATCTTGGATATAATTGCCGTTCCATCCCAATATCTTATGCTATCTTGTTGGCATATTAATTATTCCCTGCTTAAATAATTTTAATGGCGAAAAAATCTTCCAGGTGAATTTTTAAATCCTCTTCATAATTAAAGGTCTTTCCATTCAATAAATTTCGTAGACTGAAACAGGTAAAAATCTGAAGGGGCCACTTCTGGCGAATATGGAATGTTCAGCAAACATCCCAGGCAAGCCATAGTAATTTTTACCGTGTCAGTGTGCGATCTGGCATTGTCGTGATGAAAGACAATGCTCTTAAAATTTAGCAAATTCTGGATGTTTCTAGTTGATGGCTGCGTTTAATTTGTCCAGTCTGTCACAGTACTCATCCGAATTTAATCTCCTAAAAGACAACATCCTTCCAATCCACTAAATTGAATGCATAAAAATCTTCGGGTGAATCCTGCTTTGGAGGTTGCTTCCCAGTGATCGTTACCGCTTCACATTTTTATAGACGATCCATTTTTCATCCCTTGTCATCATTCCCTTCAAAGAATGATCGTTTTCATCACGTTTCTACAACGAATGACAGACAGAAATCCATTGGGCATAGTTAGCCTCATTCTGTTAATGCCGGACCAATACATCGAACCTGCCGACGTGATCAATTTCATGCAGATAATTTTCAACGATCGATTTGGATATTGGCCAAATTCATATCTGCGATCATCCTACTTGAATAACGGTGGTTGGTGTCGGCTAACTTCCTCATTTTGCAACTGTTAATCATACTTGGCCGGCCAGAGCGAGATGCATGTTGAAGCGAACGATTTCCCGATCGAAATTTTGAAAACTCCTTCTAGCACAAAGGTTCAGCATCGTCTCCGTACATATCTTCCTGAGATCTTGATAAAAGTCGTTTTTGTTCTCTATTTTCTGGGTGAACCGATGTACACAAAATACTACCTGTTTTGTTGAAAGTCCGCGTCAAATAACGTTGCTGTGTCAAGTATCTAACCGATGCTCCTTATTAGAATGGTTGAATTTTAGTCATCAAAAACTTAACGAACAAGTTTGCCAACATATTAGAAACTGTGTTCATAGTAGAACTACTGTCCTAATTTCTACATAGTATAAATGGAATATTGCTGCCATATCCGGGTAGGAGCTTTCCAATTCCAACTTTGCGGTCTTGACAAATTTCAAAGACGTTTATGTGGCATTCTTGAATGGAAACTGTTCTGAAGAGCTATATTCTTTAGATCCACCATTTCAAGCTTTTACAACCAAGACACGCCATGTCGCGTACGAATGATTTAAACATCCGCATTTCCTTCATATCAAAAGAATAAAAATGAACTCCATTCGGACAAATTCTTTCTAAGCGCCGCTTACTATTACTACAGTTATAACATTTTCAGGTCTGTGGTCAGCTGTTATCTATCCTTTGCTCATTATTTGCACTTTTTACCGCCTACATTTACGTCCATGTACCAACCTTATTCAGAAAGGATCTTCAGGTTTCTTGGACCTTGCATTGGTGAATAATAGCGTGAAGAATCGAGATTGATTCATTTCTTCTATTTGTGCACGGCGTAGCGGATCGTGGCCTAATACAATTGAAATCACTCTTCCAACTCTGCAACAACCACGCCAGAATTTACGGATAAATGTCGATTGACCAAACAGTTTGAAAATCTGAAGAAGACAAAGTTGATTCCATGACTGGGAAGCTTCCATCACCACTGATCTTCAAATATTTCGACACTCAGTTACTGGGTTCAGGTATGCAAATGTGTGCTGGTCGTGGACTTCATACAGTATGGTTAATGCAGTCAGATACTGGACTGACTGAAGGAAACTGAGCGTCGAAACTAATGACGATGTGTACGTAGGGGGGCCAAACTGTTAAATGTATGGTCCTTGTGATATGTTTAGCATATTTTAACTGCATCCACCGTAAAATAATAACTTCATATGAAATATACAAATAATATTGATGTAACTATTTTTCCCTATTCTTCTTAAAATTGTTTTTATATGCAGTTTCTGATTTATTTATTTTTGCTTCTGGTGTCAATTTCGAGACTACATTAGTTTTGTTCTTACCCTGTTAAACAACTATTTACTTAGCAGTTACACACAGCCACATGTTGCTATATATATATATATATATATATATATATATATATATATATATATATATATATATATATATATGCAGAGAGAGAGAGAGGCACCTCGAGGCGGTTTACTGTTTAGTATTTATCGATCCACCCACGAGGATAGAATGTGGCACAAGGCCGGTTTAATGTGGGTATCCCCGAGCCCGTAGGCTCGGCCAAAAATATAGCCTTTTTGAACCCGCCTTGACGGATTCAGGCCCTGTCCACCTCCCCGAACGAAACCTTGCCTTCGGCAAAGCTTCGTCCGGGATCCTCTCTGCCAATGCAGAGAGTTCGACAGACGCCGACTCGGAAGCTCACAAAGGCAGCCTACTAGCCTACGGGCCGAGCAGCTTGAGGCGGTTTACTGTTGTTTAGCATGCTTGTCTGGCTAGAACAATTACGATTGAGTAGTGAGTTCCATCCACACTGGGTGCCCCATACTTTTGGCCTTGTACCACATCTAATCAACGCTTGGAAAATCACTATATATATATATATATATATATATATATAGAGAGAGAGAGAGAGAGAGAGAGGAGAGACAGACTAACAGACATATAGAGACAGAGAGAGAGACACAAAAGTTTATTTACAGGGAATGTGTGGGGCATGCAGATACAACGGCATTTTTCTGACGAGTTTAAGTATTTTGGTATCCTCAGGTTGTTGAAGAACCAATAACCAAGAGACAATTTTATTGTAAATAAATCAGCATATGTCTGTAGTTAAAATAGTCAACGTTTTCTTGACTGTATTTTTTTTTGCTTAGTTTCCTAACCAATGATATCAGACTAAGATTATATTCCAGCAACATTCATCAAAAAAGGAAAGAGAAAGTATGGCATTTTCCAACAACCGGTTTATTCGAATAATAATATGCATTTCCCATCATTCGATCTGTATTTTCATGTAATCACTTAAGAGGACTTTTTTTTTCTTTTTGTTTGTTCTTAGTAAGGCAATTACCTTCTGATGGACGGACGGATTATCTTCTGTCTGAGCGGAAGAGAAATTCAAAACAGCTCAAATGTTTGTCGTCACATTTCAGAGTTCTCGTTTTAACTGAAATATTGGTTACAGAAAAAAAAAGATGGACACAAAAAACGTTTTTTCTTCAGGCAAAGGAAACCATTTTGTCTGAAAATCCCCTGACCACACAGAAAAGTTAAAATGTTAATACCTTATCTCAGGTGCTGACTGTTCTTCTTTTTTTTTTAACTCTCCGCATTTTCCACCAAGCACAACGATCATCTAATCATTTTTAGGTATTTCTGCTTCAAATGATCACATATAATTAAATACCGTGACCAGATTATGTGGCCCTTCATTAAAACACATATATAATCGTAGTTTCTTTTACTCATATTATCATAATCTTCTGTGGACAAGCTACACTTTTAATGTATTTCGAAAGAAATTAAGGATACCTTTGTTTACAGGAATAAATTAATAGGTTTACATGTCACATCGGTTACTGTCATCCTGTGTAAAATAATATAATATTTTTTAACAAATATTTCGACTATTTTTCGCAGATTTTATTTTAATTTCATGTAAAATTTCAACCGTTCTAAGATGGCTATGTTGGTAGTCTCATAGTTGCTAGATTGATGTGGACAGGTTTCGTTTGAGAAAAATTTATGACTGAGGTGATTTTTATAAATTGCTGTTTCCTTATTCAGATATTGTCAATTTATATCATGAAAACTAAGAAATGATGAATTTTGAAAGTTTAAAAAGTGTTCTAAAATAATATTTATGTAATTCATTTATATAGAGTGCGATATAAGTTTTTTTCTGTTTCAAACGATGACATATTGAAGACCGTGACCAGATTGTGGTCTCTCTTTTGACCAAATATATCATTGAAGTTTCTTTTACTTACGTACCTCCACGAGATCGCTAAAAAAAGAGCATAGCATGATGAAAAAGACGCCAGACTTGACGAAAACAAAATTGTATCGTCTAAATGTTTATTTTATTATTAAGAGGAAAGATCAAAGTATTTTAGGGATATTTTTTACATTTTTTAATCCTTCCTAGCACGTCCGAAATTTTCGTTAAAAATCTTGTTTTATTTTCGAGTCAGCAAAATTGACCATTTTTTTTTTTTTGCATTTTATAAAAAAAAATGGAAATCTCATTTTGAAATTATAATGTCTATTTAAATTATTTTTAACCAAGCTTAACTTAACTTCTGCGCCGAATAGATGTAATTTGAAAATAAAACAAACCAGGTCATAAACTTTCGCGTCATTACACAGGTGATGAATGACATATTGACGGATTCCGTGTGGATAAATTCTTCTACAGAAGGAAACAAGTGAAATAATTTACATTTAAGTGAACAAATTATTTACCTCGTTATTTTTAAGGAAAACTTTCAGAACTCTTTCTTTTTTTTCTTTTTTTGTACTTAGCTTTCACCTTTACGTTTACGGTGCTTTATGGAAAACATATTATAAAGAAATTGAAATAAGATTGTTAATAGTGAGATTAAATTTCATATTTCATAAGAAAGGTATCTAATTAATTTATAGGTACATTTCGCATGAAATTTTATCAGAAGTGTGCATAAAATACTATAATTTTATGTATATTTATTGCATTTTACTGTGTTATTTGTATTTCCATTCACTTTATTATTAATTTTGATATTTCATTTATGGAAAAATGTCATAACGGAGATTAATATAAAAATAAGATCATATAAATTTCATAAGATGATACTGATACTTGTAGGTACCCTTCTCAGTTGAAATTGAAAAATCAAATTAACTTCTCCACACATGTTTCGCAAAAGTAAAGGCCTTAACAGCGGAAAACAATGCTTAACTCAAATAACGCAACTTAATTGTATTCTGGTCGGTCTTCCATACATTATAATTACAGCCTGATTATAAACACAAAATTACATTTCTTAATTACTGCGGAACTTCTGATTAGTCAAAATGATACAATTTACAACGCGCTAGAAAAAGATCTATCTCATTAGGAGACTTAGGAAACCTGATGCGGCTTTTAACTAATTTTATAATATCTTAACAACAAATGAAAAAATCTATTATAATTAAGAAATAACAAATAATTGTATTAAAAATTCATTTTTCCTCCAAAAATTTTTTGCTTTCAGAAAATAATGTACATGTTAATAAAAACAACTAAAAGCAAATAAAAACATTTGAAATTTAATAATATCTTTGTTTTATTGAGTTTTGTATGTTACAATTCAGAGCTGATTTTCATATAAGAGGGGGTCCAATTAAAAACAAAAAAAAAACATGATTTGCATTCCTCAAAGCCTTGTGGTTTTCACTATTGTAATCACTAAACCCGATGCGATCGAATTTCTAGCGTTTTCATAAAATCAGTTAGGGTTGTGTGTGGGGGGGGGGGTAATAAATATAAAAAAATTCTGCCGCGACTTTAATAAAAACAAAACAAAACATATTTATAATAATTTCGATCATCTATGAATAGTTTCATTAATATCCAACGATTATTTTTACTTTTGCAAGAATTTCTAAATTAATGTGTTTCATACTAAAAAAACGTGCTAAAAATTATCTATGTTAATTTACTAGTTTCGGTGATACAAAGAGAAACAAGGTTTTTTAATCAAAATTTAGAATGTTCTAAAAAGAAGGGAAAATTTTTTAAAATAATTAAAAAACACTTTGGTTTTTTCTTCTTAATAATAACATAAGCATTTAGACGATAAAATTTTGTTTTCGGCAAGGTTGGTATCTTTTTCATCAAGCTATGCTCTTTTTTTTAGCGATTTCATGGAGGTACCTACTTTTATTCATATCATCATAACCTTTCGTGGACTAAGCAAACTCTTAAAGTAAATAATTTAAGGATAACTTTGTTTATCGCCAATAAGTGAACAGGTTTGCTTGTTACATTGATTACTAACATTCTATGTCAAATTATATGAGATATTTTAAATAAATACTCAGCTGTAGCGAAGTGGATGAGAGAAGATTAACCATGATAAAGAAACATGTCGGCGTAATGGTTAGCGACTCGAACTGAGGAGTCGGAGAACCAAGTTCAAATTCCTGTTGAGATCATTACATTCATTTACGTGCTAATAACCTTGCGAAAGTTATAAATCCATCTCTTCACTGTCAACCAAACCAGGACAGGCGTCGGCTACCTACAGCACGCATGCCACACATGGTACGCCAAGCAATTTCCAATGGCACGCAGCCGCAAAAGACATCACGATGTCCGAACTAATAACAACTACAACGCAAAGAAGATATTTAGCTGTTTCAATTTTAATACATACTAATGTATATATACTATATATTACTATATAAAATATATTGTAAAACAGGTAAATTAACATTGACTTGTATAAAAATACGTATGCTGTTGGCACACTGAATGATTTTAAAACCCTAAGTCGGCACATAGTTAGCAAAAGGCTGCGGACCCCTGGTATAAAATAATATCACAATATAGTCTGTTGCTGTTGACTTTGAATTAATTCCTTTGGAAAAAGGTATGAATCTATTCTCCCCCAGTTATGGACAAATAGTAACATTGTTTAAGACAGGTAAGGTAACTAGCGTTGACAACCTATGGCATGTGTGCCGCACGTGGCACGCCAAGCAATTTCCAATGGCACACATCCGCAAATGACATTACGAAGTCCGAACCAATAACTACTACAACGCAAAGAAGATGTTTTTAGCTTTTTCAATTTTAATATATACTAAAGTATATATACTATATACCACTATATAAAATAACAGAACAGATATATTGACCTTGATTTGTATAAAAATACGTATGCTGTGAACAAAGTGAATGATTTTAAAACACTATGTCGTCATATAGTTAGCAAAAGATTGCTGACCCTTGCGAGAATGGTCGACCTCAAGTCAGACTGACATTGAGTGAGTGTGGCCGAATCTTCCTTTCGTTGGTACGGCTAACAAACATGTGTGTACAAAAGTGAGAAACTATTGAGCTATTTCCAAAAGATTGACGGCCCCTAGTCAAGCTAAAACTAAAATTAAAATTAAAATTCAATGTG
Source organism: Acanthosepion pharaonis (assembly GCA_903632075.3). NCBI lineage: Eukaryota > Metazoa > Mollusca > Cephalopoda > Sepiida > Sepiidae > Acanthosepion > Acanthosepion pharaonis. The sequence continues at coordinate 2,917,880 of CAHIKZ030001402.1, forward strand.
AAATTGTGTATACATGCTGCCGGGGGCCACTTATGATTCCCAGAATCCCACTGAAGCTCTTGCTATTAGTACGTCCTCGGATATGGCGTTAAAGGTGGCATCCAATGTTCTACAGGGAACGAGGTGTATTAACAAACAACGACAAAAAAACGAATTTATTTATTGGGAACTCGTTGTTCAATAGGCATGAAAAGGGAAAAGTTTTATATATGTTCAGGAAAAATAACAGTCAGTAGAGACAGTCATAACCAAGGGTTTACTGAAAAAGTTGAGTGGTAGGGAAAAAGGAAACACCCTACTGGAAATAAAACTGGTGAATTTTTGACACCATACTTAACTCCAAATATGTCTAAATAAAAAGATAGACTGGGTCCTATAGTCTTGGGTGATAACCGTTCTAGATGAATGACAACGTTGAATTCAAAACCTCTAACTATGTATTAAATAGCTTCACCAACCCGCAAATGATCAAGCGTGATGAGTACGGTTACAGCCCGGGAATACATGGGGTCCTTCCAAAGTATAAGAAAGTCCTCGATCTGGATTTGTTTTAATTATCTTTCGTCCAACGGACCTTTTCTAAGATATTTCTACAAAAGCGAACGTTACAACCCACGCTGTGATTTGAACACCACGCGTCATATCCACTTTATACAATGACCACCACCCAAGCCTGTCATGATATCAGTCGTTTCTGTTTCTGATCAGAAATGTGTATTCGACTGGAGCCCAATAAAATCCAATCAGTCGGCGTTTGCAACAGCGATCGAATGCAAGACACAGTACACGTGCCACCGTCTGTGCTGCGTTAGCGGACAACTTGTTTGTCAGTGAAAAGGCCAAATACAATTGATCTGTTTTTCCGCATTTGAAATATGAATCTTCTTTTAACTCCTAGGAAAGTAACTGACCTTTTACGAGCAACGAGAGTATAAGAAAATCGTGACGTGACATGACGTGACTTGACTGACGCTGGATGTTTGCGAAGCTAATTGAAATTCATCAGAACAAATAAACAGGTTTTAAATGCTCTTTGAATCCGTTGCTTAACTAGTAGCATTTTTCTATTCCTTTTGCACGCACACACAAACAAACACAAGCATATATATCTATATCTATAATTCTCAAAATGTGAGTGTATGTATGTGTGTGTGTGTGTGATCGGATGTTTATGCGTTTCCACATTTCTCGCCTGATTTTCATGAATTTTTTTTGGTTGATAGATAATTCTTCAATGCCAATTTTGAGTCCAAATTACTCATTCCCCTTCTCTTGGCCAAACAATCAATCTCTCTCAATTGAAGTGACGTTTTCCGTTGCATAAAGCCTACTACGACAGTTTTAAGGCGTTGCTTTCATTGTTGTTTATAGCCGTTCCTAATTTATTTTTTATTGTCCTGTCAGTTTTTGCCTTGCATTCACCGTAGTAATAAGTAAGCTTGCTTTTTTTATTACACAACGTTTATTTTTCCAACCTTTCCTAAAGTTATTCGATCTTAGTGATCCTTAAAGATTTACAGCGTTCTCCTCTGGTATTTATCCACGCATTCCATTTGACAATTCATACTTTCCTAAGATATGCTACCAATGCAAAAAACTTGCCTAGGTAGCAAAACCGCTTACGCCAGGAAGGTCCGCCATGCGAATAAGAGATAACGAATCGTCTTTAGTACGTTCCGTTTGCCTGTCTCAAAATGCCTCTCGGAAAGCTTGAGTCCGAAGATCAACATAGCCATCGGCTTTCCAGAAAAGGATACCGGAACGCTTCTGTAACGAGGCTGAAAATGATGTTCAAAAGACAACGGCGCTAAAAAGAAACGCCTCTTCAACTGCTGTTGTGAGGCTGAAACAAAATTGAGAACGCAAAAACGGATCTTTTCAGGGTTACACCCCATTCAAATTGTTACCCCCACTCCCATTTGGAGATGTAGCGTAATTTCACCCAATTGTTGTTACTAATATTGATTTTCGAGTGGGCTGACTGAAACTTATAAGCTGAACAGTAAAATACCCGGTATCATATATATATATATATATATATATATATATATATATATATATATATATATATATATACTACTATATATATATATATATATATATATATATATATATATATATATATATATATATATGTGTGTATATAAACGGAATATATATATATATAAAATGCAACTAGTTATATATATATATTTATGAATGCGTAAACGGAATGAAAAATGCAAAGTTAAAATGTTCAAATAAATCCGTAGAGAAGAGAAATTAAATAAAATAGATAATCAGAAAATAGTACTTAGTCCTTCCCGACACGTTTTGTTATTAGATTTTATCAAGGTAAGTTATGATAAACAAAACCGAAATGTTGAGCAGTTACATGAAATTCAAAAATGTGATATATATATATATATATATATATATATATATATATATATATATAAATAAAGGGTGTATAAAAATACTTGTACAATCGTTTTGGAGTTATTAAGTTTAAAGATTACAGAAGACGCTCTTAAATATACAATCCAAGATACAATCCAATAATAATTTTACAAACATCGGGCCCGGGTTCCTGACACGAAAAAAAGGACAAAAGTTCATATAAACATCTTTCCGCAAATTACACGTTTTTCATTTATTAAGTTTAAAGAAAATTTACGGTACATGGCGCCGTGATGTCATGTAGACTAGCTTACATTTGTCATTCGTGTACATTTGTTCTTCGTCTGTCTTCAACGTTTAAAGTGTGTAGTAGTCAGTTACCTGAAAATGGCAAGATATTGATATCACGAGCAGGCAGATAAGAGTTTTTGATAAAGCCGCGGAAATGGTAATGAACGCAAGGCTGAACGGTTGTATCAGATTGCGGTTCCAAACCGATGGCAGCCGACTCGTTTGCTGATGCTGGTCGTCGAAGGATTCGTGGCACCACTAACTATGGATCCAGGAAAACCCAGATCCGCTCGTACGCCTGACCAGGAAGAAAACATTCGACAGGCTTTCGTCAAGTGGTCCTACATCTCATAGTACTGCATCGAGGGTACTTCAACAATAGCTGCTGTACCTGCATCATTTGCAATGTGTACAGGGTTTTTCACCCCTTCATCATGGGAGAACTTTTTCCGATAGTTTATTGCACAACCTGCCGATCTGTTGTTTGTCACTTCAGTCTTGTTTACAGATGAGGTAACATTTGGAAGAGACGAAATAGCAAATTTACCCAACCAAATTTTGTGGGCCAATCAGACTCCTATGGTACAATACAGGCTAGACACCAGTGAGCTGGAATTATAGGTGACTGTTATGTCCATATGTTTTCCCATCACATCTACAGGGACTTTATTTCGGACACACTTCCAGACCTGTTAGAGGATGTACCCCTGCTAATACGAAGACGCATGTTGTTCATGCATAATGGGGAAGCAGCAAATTTTAGTCATCTTGTTCGCGATGCATTGGCTGATATTTAACATGAAAGATGGATAAGTAGGAGTTCCATGGCCTGCAGTTTCCCCAGACCTCAATTCATTTGATTTTTATTATCTGTGAGGCCACCTAAAACAATTGGTTCATGCAGCAGATACTAATAATGCAGATTCGCTTCATCAACGTTTCATGAGGCCTGTGAAACCAATCGGTCCGCCAGTCAATGATCCGACGGGTGCATGCTTGTATGGAAGTAAATGTAGAGCATTTTGAACATTTGTTATGAATTGCTGTGTTGAGGTACAACGCTGGATATTTTATCTTATTTTGGTGATAGGAACCGACCCCAAAGTTTGTGAAAGTATTTTTTGATTGTATCTTGAATTGGACAATTAACAGTGTCTATCGTAACGTTTAAACTTACTAACTCAAAAAGGATTTGAGGTATATGTTTATATGGACATTTGTTCTTGATTTGGCGTGAGGGACCCGCCCTCAAATTTTGTAAAAGTATTTTTGATACATCCTTATATATGAATAAGTTATATATATATATATATATATATATATATATATATATATATATTAGGAAATGGACAAAGTCCGACAATTATTTTAAGAACTTTTTATGTTTATACATTCATTTATAGATACAAATATTTATGTAAATGCTCTGTTTATAATAGATAGTATTAAACAACATTTACCGACCTGAACGTCAGGATTCAAACCTATATCATATACGGAATCGTCATTTAGTTTGACGTGCCTTAACCGATTTGGCTACAGAGGAGCGTTCGGTTAGCAATGTCGAATTTACTGTCTTTAAACTTCAATCTGCCATGAATCTGTCACGTACAATCATATCTGATCAAAGCTCATCCAAATATAAACAAATGACGTCACACATTATAAAATGGACAAAGTTCGACAATTATTTTAAGATTTTTAGACATTCTTTTTATAGATACAAATATTTAAGTAAATGCTCTTTTTATAATAAACAGTATTGAACAACATTTACCGAAAACTTCACAGAAAATATTCGTTCTCCGAAAATTTCTCGGATATTCAGGCCGATAAATAAACATAAAAATGTCTCATATATATATATATATATATATATATATATATATATATATATATATATATATATATATATATACACTGCGTGCCAAATTATTATCGAGATAACTTTTTTCTAATATTTCAAAAACCGTCCAATCAATTCACACAAGGTTGGCAACACTGAGCTGCGCAATCAATGAAATTTTCTTACCGATTTGCGCAATGTAAACAAACTGGCGCCATATTTGTTATCAGCAGGGTGATTTGAGCGTGCCAAATTATTAGAAAGGTTTAGTAAAATTCCCAGAATTGAGCAAACAAAATGTTTATTAATGTTGTACGTGAATGTTTATGATCAAAAGAAGCGAATGAATAAGATAATCAAACAAATAATAACAGATACAAACAAAGGCTCAGTTTTAAACAAATTAATAGGGAATGTGCTTTCCGTTTCGAAATTACTTGAAAAAAGTGTGTGTGTGTGTTTCTTTGTGTGAGAGAAAGAGAAAGGTAATACTTGCTTATATAAATATACCTTGATTGACCTATATTATAACTAATCTTTTGGAACGCTTCTGACTTATATGACGATTACTGTACATTTTCAAGACGACAACACTTGTATACGTTCACAATTTAATTAAGAATTAACCTAATTTGTTCAATATCAAAAAGTTAAAAACAGTCCTTATATTTATGTCTCTCCTCCAGCCACTGTCTTTTTATCCCCGCTCTCATTTTGGAAAAGAGAAAAAAACCTAATGTTTTATCAATAAGAGCTGTTACGATGGAAAGTTTTTCTAACGGGCTCAGATCAGATTTCGTTATTATTTCTTTGCACCTGTGACTTCTTTGAAGGCAGCACTAATAAGCACTTGACGTTGATACATTTCTCCAGTATATTACTTGACAAACACGACATAAATACTTCAATACAGACATAAGCATCATCGTTCTGAGATTGGGGTTCGTGTTATAGACAGTCGAGTGTTCCAGTCTCATATCGACTTTTTCACTAAGACAAATTTCTCGGGAGCGATCGATGTCGCTATCTTGGTGGACTTGTACAACAGGCTCTACGACCTGAAATAAACATTTTTTTATGTTTTTTATCCTATTACTCCAGACCACAAATATAAAAAAAAAGAAATATTATAAATATTAATTGGCAGTTCTAGTTTGCTATGTAAATCGATAAAGTTAAATTTGTAACTGATTTAAAATTGACCTACAATTCGTTGCTAACTGTGGAAAGAAATGTCTTGTTAATTTTAACGTCTCCAAAACGAGCCAGAAAATAATTTTAGGTATTAAGAATTCTTTGGAGATAATAATGATTTACTGATACAAGACTACTAATTAACCCATACATGGAGTGGAGGCAAGAGATAGATTCCTATCATTCTTAAGGATATTTGAGTATAAGTGAATATAAAGGACACGGGTGAGATTGGAACTCGTCTTCCTGGTTAAAAGACACGCGGGTAGTGTAATGTGTAGAGCGACTTGTAAAGAGAAATCTGCTTACTGAGTTCGAATTCCAGCCGAGTTCGTTAGATTCACTCATTCACACTTGGGGGAGGGTCTGATCTTATCTCTCTCGCCCAGGAAAGTTATGTGCCAAATAGCAGGGGTGAATAGAATATCTTACCCTGGCAAATTCTCTCGGACAACTCTGAATTCAAAACCACCTTGAAATGCGATGTTTTCCATCGAACTATCTTTCCCAAGCCACACCACTCTTGTTATGGCTGCAGTACATATTATGCCGCTACGACCTTAATGACATACACTACTCGGCTGAGCAATCAGAACAAATGTATTCGAGTTCTGATTAGTCTGAATAGATCTGCTTTGTTTCTGATTGGTTAGAAAAGACAAGTGATGAAATGTGTTATATCGAGATTCTGCTTAGGCTTAAAGGTCATGCTCGATTTAAAACAAGTTTTAATGTCTCCAGTTACTCAAATTACTGAAATAAAGCAATTTTTCCTTGCATTTGCGAGGAGACAATCTTACCCGCTAGGTTTATATAACGACAACCATCTTGTTCGAGAAACCATCTCGCTCAGGGGTCCCCAAGCATTTGGCTCCACAGACCGGTATCATGTAAGACAGTTTTTCACGGAACGAGGATTGGTGTCTATTACACTCATAATAAAACACAGTAAACAAGGTCATGATAGCCAAAGAAAAGGCTATATTCTTTATGTGCGACCCGGGACCAAACGGTCCACGGCCGCTACCGGTCCACGGCCCGCTACCGGTCCACGGCCTGGTTGTTCAGGAAATCTGACCTAGCATGCGGGGACTCAGTTGCACACTCTCTTAAAAGAAAACCATTACTGCTAACATAATAGTAACCACAATCAACACATATACCAACAGGTATGCAACATAAACTAATTAACTTATTAACTGCTAGTTCATTGTGTAACTAAGTCAAAACAAGAAATCAAATGCTACAACGTACCACAGGAATTTGTAGCTCTGAAGTAACGGCCCTTAAATATGTACACATATTGATATCTGTGTTCTCATATCTAACAGTTTAGATGTACAATGAACAAATGTACAACATTTTGCCGCCTGCTTAAATAATCAATATTTTCTAATTGATAATCTCTGTTAAAGAATTTGTATGGGGGGGGATATTTACTTGTCAAAACCAAACAGATATTGCCTTCTCACTACCGTTCAGACCACGTAAGTTTCTCATAACGGAATAAGCAGTTGCAATGAGGCTCAACGATTTGAACGTCTATTGCTTTTTAAATTCTATCCACATCTCAATAGGAACAAATATATACAGACCATTGACAAATAAGCTTCCGGTTTCACACTATAGTTCTAGGAAGTATCTGACACCTTCTGTCATGCATATCTTTACAAGATTCAGATGAGGACAAAACAAATATTTCTACCATATCTGTGCTTGAGTCTCTAACTTTCCAGCCTTCATCAAAACCCAAATCGTTTTCGCGCTCTTATGGAAAATGAGTTAGTTTCCACTCTACAATATCAACACAACGTTGCAAGCCTTTCTGACTCTATTATTTATTCCATGGCAAATATTAAATGAGCTCCAATCTTTAGCGCCACCTTCTCAGATCATTACCTTTAGGACACAGCATGCTACGCGAATTACACTTATTTTTTTACCGTGTTCCAAATTCGAGAAGGGAATTCCACTTAAACGGCTTTTTTTCTCAAGAACTACCACTCTTCCGTGCGCGCTTCCTTGTCTACTTTAATCTTAACATTCTTCAAGTCAAGCGTCAGTCTTTGTCTATCCTACCTGTCCGCATAATCTCCACTTACTACCACCTTCACTTTTCGACTTGAGTAGTTTTAGAGCCTTATATTGGTTGGAATTTGTTTAGGAAAACACTCAATATATTATATACGTTTTATGTTTGTTATTACATTTATAAAAGGAGCAATCGTTGATTTGTACTTTACGGCTTATCAACCCTTTGTGGGTTATTTAAAGCCGAAGGATATTTTGGATTCTAAGAATGATTGTCTTTCTTTCGAGAGTGAATACTGCATTAACAATTATTGGAGATAATAATAATAATATATTATTCCACTATTTAACCCATATCTGGTAGGAGACGAGATTGATTTATACAATTCCCAAGGGTTTTGGAATATAACTGAATGTAACGAAATTGCAATAACGAAATTGACTAGAATTCGAACTCGACTGTCCGATTTCTCATTTAGACCCTTTATCCATTACACCACACTTGCATCCACAAGTGGAGCAAAATATTATTGTTAAACACGTAATTGCAAATGGAATTGGTAAATAATAATTTACTAATTTTGTCTATATTTCTGAGATGAGGTTTTATGTACATATTTACATTATTCGGATTATTATCCTCATCTTTGTCGCCATATCAGGTTGAGAACATAGGCAAGAACACCATTGGGAAATTCGTAAACTTAAGGAATCAGCACATATGCTAGGCCATAAAAAATCTCTTGAGCCGACTAAGCATAGAAATGAATACAATATGGGAACCAGTAATAAGCAGTGCCAGAGAAAAGCGATAATAACAACAAAAAATTACAATATGAGATCTGGTAAAAACATGTATGATAACAGCAACAAATTGCAATATGAGCACTGGTAAAAAATGGTGCTGAAGACATTAGGTTTATAATACCGAGAAATTCATACACCTCAAGGACACATGGCACAGTGGATAAAGGCGTTGGTTAGATCTAGTGACAGGACCCAAAGAGTGTGAGTTCAATACCCGGTTAAGGTAGTGAAGAATTTGGAGAGGGAATTAACAGGAGATAACTGATAACTGACATCCATTAAACATGGCACGTGGAACTAGAACAGTCTACACCAGTGAGCGAAATAACATTTCAACCACCTGAAGGCGACAAAGAAGGCGACAAAGATGAGGATAATAGTCCAAATAATGTAAATAGTATATATACTTTATCTCAGAAATATAGACAGATACTGAAAGGCCGAAACGTTGTAATAAATATGGTGACAAAGATGAGGACAATAGTCCGAATAATGTAAATAATTTACTAATTGTTTAGAAATTGCTTTTATCAGTGATATATCACAAATAGTGTTAGAATTATGAGAAGACAATGTTCGTCATATCTCAAATTATGCACAAAATAGCATTACGTCTTAAAACGACTTTAGATATCTTGCAGATCTTTTCTAACTTTACTGTGTCTAACTATACGAGTACAATTTAAGTAGTTTAAGTAAGTCTATGTTTATATAGTTTTGTTTTTGTTTTTTGTTGTCGTTTCTAAAGTGATTAATGTGTTTATGAGCAGTTATACTTTTTGGAACTTTTAGTGTTCGTAATTTTCTATCTGGCATTTGAATAGGAAAGAAGAAAATATCCGAAATAGCACCAAGATTGTTTCCCCCTCTTTTGGTTAGAATTAATGGCCGATAGCTTTTCCCCTCCACGTCTAAACTTGACAGAACTAATTTAGTCTGCCTGTTTTGAAGAATATAAATTTAGTTGCGACCCGTGTTCTTGAACTGTGAGCTTTTGGTTATTAAACATTTTATAAAGCGGCAGGCGAAGTGTTTTGTAACTTCTCAAATCTGACAACGCACTCAAACAACCACAGAGGTATATACGTACTAGTGTATTAAATGCTAATCTAAAGATTGCTTTCGTCATTTATCACTAACAAAAAGAAACGAGAATTAAAAGAATCAGAGCATATAAAAATTATAACGTGTTAGATATGAAGTTGTAAGAGAGATATTTTTCTCATATAAAAATTATAACGTGTAGTAATGCAAGATATGATGTCGTAAGATATTATTTACGTATTAGACTCCGTTGAGTAATATATTCAAATAAAAAGGTAGAAATTGTAAAATGCGTCATATCTTTTCAGATTATGATTGATGTAAAAATTGGTAGCGATACTGTTTGAACAATATGAGGGAAATGTTAGAAATATCTTTGAAGTGTTCTTTTTACTTTCATATCCCTACAGGACGGTGGCAATCAAGACTCTGTCCATTGCTGTATTATATGTAAATTGTCATGGATTCTTAGGAAAGATAGAAAAGTGCTTTGCCGTTGCTCTATGAACAATTATAATACATCTTTTTCCTACTCTCAGAATGGCTGCTCTCGAAGAGTTCTATGCTCAGTAACCTATAATTTGGGAAAAAAATAGGGAATTCATAGCTTCTCAAGGGGAATTGGTGCGTAACTGAACGGTAAAGTATTTGTACTCTTGAATTTGTACTCAGTTCTGCTATTCTATCTTCCACACCCATATCCCTTACACTGAACGTTCTGAAGTGTACTTAAAAGTATATTAAGTACTAAAAAAAAATATACTAGTAATAGAAGCAAGACAATTTAGAAGTAAGAATGGGTTCTACATAAATTTATAAAGAGGAATATCAGTCACTATATACACAGAATAATAAAACTCCTTTTATAGTGGCGTGATACTTACAGGGGATGAATAATAAATCCATGATGAATAGCCAAAAGGAAAGAAATCATAGTGTTGAGGGGTTCTCACATTTTTACACAACTGAACTCACCCAGCATATACATATACTACTGCTACGTGAAGACCCGATGGCTAGAGACGAGAGCAACCGAGGGTGAAGGTAACAGACAGACAGAACGAACGTAGCGAGCAAGAGTCTCCGTGAGTGAGCACGTAGACTCAGTAGGAAGTCATACAGCGATACTTCAACACCAAAGACTGTATAGATATTTTGCTACTAACCCGTATTCCTGGAACTACTAACCTGCATTACCAGTTTGTATTATTACGTTAATACATTATTTCCCTATATTGATTCTTGGCGTTTGTTATTTATTGGTAGCGGATTTCATCTCGGAATCCACAACACATAGTTAACCCCAGAAATATTTTAGTTTTCTGAAACGAAATGCAATTCTCCGGAGAAAAATATCATTGTTGTTTCGTTGGATTAAAATTGCCATAATCCTGAACAATCCTGAACAATGACAATTTCATGAGTTTAATCACGCAGGGAAAATCTCCGATGCATGTGTCTCCTCTAGGGAAGAGCATCAAACAATAACTTAGTTGTATAACAACACTTATCCTCACGTTGTTCTCCAGTCAGGATGAACTATTGTATTCTGTTGAAACACGAGGTTACACCAGATCACAAGTGGAGCTTCTATATACGGTCCATCGCTAAAGATATTCGAAAAAGTGGACGATTTCTTGTACCGCTCCAGAAATTAATTCACTCTTGCATGTTGTAACTTTACAAAAGCCAAATGAGACCAAAGAACATTGCTGTAATATCTGGGCGGAAACTGCCCAATCCTCAATTTCCAGCCTTGGAAATAATTTCTCACGCATAAGGCCCCGTAAATACCTCTAAACTCTAACATATTTACGCGGTCTGGTGGCTGATAAATTATTTTTAAACCTACAGATCTTTCCCACAGACCAAACATTGCAATCATATCACTGCTCTTTCGCTGTTTCCATGGCAAATATTCAAAACAGCAACAATCTTTAGTTGCAGCAGCTCAGATATTTACAGCTAGAAAATTCCTTGTCATATACAGAGAGTTGAATCATCCTTGTTCCTTCCGTATTCCATTCATAAGAAGACAGTGTCTTACCGAGAATGGATATTTTGTGCAAAATGATCCTGTTTGGTTAATAGATATAGTAAATGTCCTTTTCAGAAAACATTGGACATTTATTGACCAATCAGCCAGTGTAACTTTCGGTTATAGCTTTGAAAATCATTCTCTAAAAATTTCTCAGTAAAGTACGTATGTCAAGTCCAATAACTGTTATCCCTCTTTCCAGTATTTATGTAGACTTTCCTCAAAAGAATTTGTTTAAAGTAGTATATATATATATATATATATATATATATATATATATATATATATATATATTATTTATAATGTGTTCATATATATATTTATATTGATTTGTTCATCAATGTATTTATATATATATATATATATATATATATATATATATTGATTAATTCATAAATGTATTTATAATGTATATATATATATATATATATATATATATATATATATATATATATATATATATATTAAGAAATGGACAAAGTCCGACAATTTATAAAGACATTTTTATGTTTAACATTCTTTTTATAGATACAAGTATTTAAGTAAATGCTCTGTTTATAATAAACAGTATTAAGTAACATTTACCGGCCTGAATGTCGAGAAATTTTCATAGAAAATATTCGTCTTTTGACAGGATTCGAACCTGTCATTTATGTGTATATATATATATATATATATATATATATATATATATATATATATATATATATATATAAATATATTTATTTATTCATAAATGTATTTATATATATATATATATATATATATATATATATATATATATATATATATATATATATATATATATTCATTTATTCTAAAATGTATTTATAAGGTATATGTAGATATTCATTTATTCATAAATGTATTTATAATGTATATATAGATAAATATACATATATATTCATTTATTCTTAAATGTATTTATAATGTATATATATATATATATATATTAATTTATCATAAATGTATTTATAATGTATATATATATATATTCATTTATTCATAAATGTATTTGTAATATATATATATATATATATACATATATATATATATGTATTCATTTATTCATAAATATATTTATAATGTATATATATATTCATTTATTCATAAATGTATTTATAATGTATATATATATGTATATTCATAAATGTATGTATATATAGATATATTCATTTATTCATAAATGTATTTATAATGTATGTATATATACTCATTTATTCATAAATGTATTTGTAATGTATATATATATATATATTCATTTATTCATAAATGTATATATATATATACTCATTTATTCATAAATGTATTTATAATATATATATATATATATATATTAATTTATTCATAAATGTATTTATAATGTATATATATATATATATATTCATTTATTCATAAATGTATTTATAATATATATATATATATATATATATATATATATATATATATATATATATATATATATATATATATATATATATTCATTTATAAAACGTTGGTAAAATACTAACGAAACTCTTTCCGTTATTTATTTTTTTGATGTTTTTGATTATTTTGGAGATTGCCTGTTCATATATAAATATATATATTCTCACATCTCATTACTTAAGAATTAACCATTTTCAAAACTTTTAGTTTTTTGTTTTCTGTTTCACTTTTAAATATCGCATTTCGCGTGGTCACTTTTGAAATATCCCTTTAGTTGGTCTTTAAAAATACTTGTGTATATGTACATATCTATTTGTGTTTGTGCGTATGAAAAATAAAACTGCTTCTTAATAGAGATTGACATAGTGTAGATATCGGAATTAACATGACATGGAGACTGTCAGTTTCATACACATCTTCAGACACATGATATACACTCACTGTACGCTCGAATAAATGCTCTTTCATGCATATTCCTAATTAAACTTACTGAATGTCTTTTCATGCCCTAGTAAGGAAAAAGGTAGTTTATATACACTTTGAATTTTGTAGGTCCGTTGATGAAAATGGACGGGTCGTAGTAATTCAAAAACTGATGATCTATTCAAATTCATACGCAAAACTGTATAAAGAAATAAAATGCTTTTTCGATAAAAAAAATGTCTGAGTAGAATAACCAGACGGATTCCAGGGTTAGCAAACCTTTAAGGTGGTATACAGAAGATCATTTATGAATGAACAATGTCGAACATTGGAACAGATGGACAGCAGGGTTCGGCTCCTGACCCAAAATAATAAAAAAAAAATCTCAGGATACATTTCGCTTAGGATCACAAAAATTAAACAATAGATTATTCTAAAAACATTGCCTGGTCTGATAGGTTTCGATTTTTGCAGCGACATTCTGATGATAGGACCAGAATGTTAGGTAACCAACATAAAAGAATGGACCAACCCTAGTTTGTATCAAACGTTCAGGCTGATAGTTGTGTCGAAATGGAATGGCGAATATTTTTAGCAAACATTAGAACCATTGGGTGGGCACCTCGGCTTGGGTCCCTCGGCGTAGTGTCATGGTCAGCCAGCTTGTCACTCTAAAATAATTACGACTGGAGAGTGATTTCGATCCTCACTGAGTATCCCATGCTTTAGACCTTGTGCCACATCTAAGCTATGCTTAGAAAATCGGACTATTGTCCTCATCTTTGTAGCCATATTTATCACAATGTTTCGGCAGATGTACGCTCCGGTTTTCTTCAGTTGGTTGGAATTTCGAATTGAACCCTTTATTTCGCTCACTGGGGTAGACTGTTCTAGTTCCACGTGCCATGTTTAATGGAAGTCAGTTATCAGTTATCTCCTGTTAATTCCCTCTCCAAGTTCTCCACTGCCTTTACCAGGACCAAAATTGTTGTGAGTTCAATACCTGGTTAAGGCAGTGGAGAACTTGGAGAGGGAATTAACAGGAGATAACTGATAACTGACATCCATTAAAATGGCACGTGGAACTAAAACTGTCTACCCCAGCGAGCAAAATAAACGGTTCAGTTCGACATTCCAACCACCTGAAGAAGTCCGGAGCGTTGAATGACCGAAACGTTGTAATAAATATGGCAGCACAGATGAGGAAAATAGTCCGAATAATGTAAATAGTGTACATAATACCCCATCTCAGAAATATAGACAGATGCTTAGAAAATCTTTTGTGCACTTCGGCGTGGTGTAATGATTAGCAAGGTTGTCTTGCTAGGTCAGTTACGATTGAAAAGTAAGTTCGATCCTTACTAAGTACTCCATACTTTCAGCCTTGTACCACATATAAGCTACTCTTAGAAAATAACCATTGGGACCATTGGTATCAATCAAAAATCGTTAAAATACCAAATTCTTTTTGCGCTTTGTAGCTGACCAGGGCTCTCAAATTATGAGTAAGATGCTTTCATTCTCGGGTGGCTATTTCCAGCCGGACATTGCACTGTGTGATGAATCAAATTTACTGGTGGATTGGTTCATGGAACAGACTAATGAGTTTTTTGTTTTAATGTGGCCTTAATCACCAATAAAGAACCTTTCAGATGTGACAGTAAAAGATATTCGAATTCTTGATATGCAGTGTAGAATAGGATCGGGTTGATTTTTCACCTTTTTAGAAAATCATCATTGCACTCATTGTGAAAGCCGGGGTTTTATGTCATAAGTAATGTTATTAAAAATTAGATTCATAGCTTTTACCATTTTTCTAGCATTTAGTTTTAAAGACCGTCTGAAAAAATATACAGAAATGCCTAATTTCCGCAGGTTTTTGCTTATAAACTGAGTTTAAAATTTTGCTATTTCAACAATAGATACAAATAAATTTGATATATTTTCTATTAGATACATCAAATGGAAAATATATTCAAAACGGAATCTTAATTATGAATTACCACAAGCGGTGAAATGCTTAAAAAAATATGTTAAAATAAAAGGTACATATGCTGATTTGATATTGGAAAATAAATTAAATATAAGTTAATGAAGCTTTATTCACTATTTCCAAAAGAATCCGTTCTTCACCATTTTATTTGTATTTAGGCAGCATAATACAATAGTACGCAAGGGTATTAGTAGTTGTCACGACCATAGCCTGTTTTGATGGAAATACCCAGTTCTGTGAGATTGTGCGCGAACACCGACCGGAGTGCTCATAGCAAAACTTGAATTATCGAAGTTGTATAATAGTGAGTACAAAATGGTTTCTTTTGTAGGTTCTCTTTGTGTATGTGGTATTGTGGCATATGTAGGAGTAAAAGGTTTTGGTATATGTTATGTGTATTGAACGAATAGGTCATGAATCGGATTAGCTAGGTATAGGATAGTTAATGATGACCAGCCTCAACCCTCTCCCCACCTTTTTTTGGCCACATGCAGCAGTTATTATAGTTTAAAATAATAAATATTTACAGCATTATCAAATTAAAAAATGAAGTTTATGAAATATTCTAACGTTTTTTAACATTATTGCGATTTTATTCATTGTATTCTATAAGTAAAAACTTTGTAAAATATTGTAAACTTTTACAAAAAAGTCTACTCAATGAATAAGATTTGTTAGCTCATTTGTTAAATCATAAATGGTAAAATAGATAAAAGTATATATAACAACATAATACTACTAAACACATAGACAAAATATTTTAAATTTGAATTGTTTGCTGCGATTTACACTAAAACTACTGCACTTTATAATATATTACATCATCATGTAGTTAAATTGTTCAGTATAATTTCCCTTTGAAGTAAATGAAGCTCCTATTTGATGGCACAACGATTTAGTAGTAATATACTTGTACCTTACATCTTGTCCATATAAAATGTGTAAAGCTTCAGAAAATTATAAATTTTATAAGGCTGTTCTATAACACTTTCCCTGGCCACTGGAATCAAATGGCAAGATTTTGAACCTAAACTCAATCTTCAAACTAGTTTCCTCATAAAACGCTAAGGATGTGGATAAACATATATTATTTATCATATCAAACACCAAATTTCAAACTGAATGCAATGCCAGCGTTCCAAAATCGACCTGCTCTACCTGAGAATTACAGGATAACATAATGAGTGTATATACCCAAATTTTGAGGTTTGCTGTTAGAACAACGTCGAAACCATGACAAGAAGTACTGAGCACGTTTTAAAAGGAAAATTGTCCATTTCGGTACTAGAAGAGTATAATAGTAGCCAATTAGTGCATGTAGATTTCGATATATAATACGGTGAAGGCACCGGTTCCCACTCGACAACGGAAGTTTAGTAGTATCTGGCCAAGCCAGTACAGGTGGGAGGTGCCGCTAGGAAGTAATGGTAGAGGTCATATCTTCGTGAGAGGATTCCATTATTTATCAACTTCGTCAGTGTCTTATCAGAAGACTAATCGACTTTTAGGCCATACAGACAGTCCCTGATTATCTCGACTGGTTCTTTAAGGATTATGATTGCCTGCTGCTGAGTGTCCACATCGGGATGCGCAGATATTTTTGACTATAGACGATCACGCAGGTACAATCAGGTTTAACCTATCGGCGAATAATCTCGTACAACGAGTCGGCAGACACACACACACACACACACACACACACACATACATATATATATATATATATATATATATATATATATATATATATTTATATATATAATTTGACATATAATCATACTTAAACGAATATTGAGGTGAACAGTTTTTTTTGTCAATAAAGTGCTCAATATATAACTAGAGCAATAATTATTATATCAAAATGTTAAAGATATATCGAAGCTTTTTTTTTTTATAAATATATATATATATATATATATATATATATATATATATATATATATATAATAATAATTGTATATGCCGACAGAGACATGGAGAGGCAATGGGTATTCCATTGGGACATTTGATGGCAACAATATTTTCGGTACTCATGAAAAATAATTTTGATAAGATTGGTATAAAAAGGGGCATACGGCAATGATGTGTCTTCTCACCGGACCTGTTTAACCTATACAGTGAAGCAATTCTGTGAGAACTGAAAACTCTACCGGGATTCAGCATTGGCCGCCACAATCTTAACAACAAAAAGATACGCAGATGACATAGTACTGATACTGAAAAAGAAATTACAAAATCTCCTACAGAAGGTAGCGAAGGAGAGTGAGAAGAAGGGACTAAGCATAAACTACAAGAAGAGAGGGTGCGTGATTCTACAGAAGGATGCTGAGGATATCATGGACCGAGCGTGTGAGCAACTATAAGGTCTTAGAGAGGATTCAAACAAGGAAGAGGTTTATACTTAACATCTGGAAGAGGCAGCTGGAATATCTGGGACACGTAATGAGAAAAGACGACACGGAGAGTCTGATATTCACAGGTCGAATAGAGGGAAAGAGAGACAACGGAAAACAGGCCCAACGATTGCGTTCAACATGAAACAGTCTGTCGCCTCTGAATATTGACTTGAATGTTCACATATATATATATTTATATGTGTGTGTGTGTACACGTGTGTGTGTGTATTACAGTTTATTTATATTATATATCTATGTCATAATATATAATTATATTTTAATAACATATATACTTAATTACAGCCACACTTTGGATAGGTTGTGAAAATTGTTACATTCCACCTCGATATTTGAAAGTCCTAAAAGAAATTATCTAATAACAAGAAGATTTATTTAACACTTCTGACAATGCCAGTTGATTTATAGTAATGGATAAAACCGTATATCAACAAGAAATTGAATATAAAAACATTTATGAAAAAAAACTGAAACATCTTCTTGAAGATAACATTCATTATTCTTAATAAATCATATAACAACATTTATTATCCTTGAAAAATCTTCTTGAATATAATAAAATTTATGAAAACATAAATGAACACAAGGTCACAAAAAGGCACAAAAATCTTTTTGGCTGGGTTGCAACAAATTTCAGCAATAAAAAGAGACGTATTAAAAGAGCAAAAAAGAGAGTAACAAAACATATATTAGCGTAAATTACTGATTGAGTTTTAATCGTTATATTTCATTATTGCTGTAATAAAACATTGAATATTCAATTAGTAAATTAATACAAAATGAAGACATTTAATGTTAAAAATAATTATAAGTTCATCCGAACAAAAAGTCTACATCAACTACTAAATCTGCATTAACAAGATATTCAGATGAGGTCAATAATATCAAGCTTGGCTGAACATTAAACGATTTTAACCCCACTACTCAGTACAGTCAGTCCACACATATAAAATATATATATATATATATATATATATATATATATATATATATATATATATATATATATATATATATATATATATATATATATATATATATATGAATAAATATTAAAAATATATAGATATAAAAGATATAAAAAGACCAGTAAATGGTCAGTTTAGATATATAATCTTTATATACTAGAGTTCCTGTAAACAAATGCTTCAATCGACTCAAAACACTCTTAAAATTACCTTTCCCTTCGCATAAGAACATAAAAATGTGCCATTTAATTAGTAATCAGTGTTTTTCTTACTTTCGATAATAACATTTATAAATAAAAATTTGGTTTACCAACAGGTTCCCCACCTTTTTAGATGTCTCTTCGCTTAGACTTACTCGAACGTGATCCTTTCAGTAATATTTACCCACATAATTTGTCTTCTTTTAGAGACATAGATAATCTATTAATAATATATGCACACGAGAAAATTTCATCAGGCTTTGTAAATAGTTTTAATAAGAACAAACCCAATATAGACTTCGAGGACATATGGACCAGTAGATAAAGTCGTTGTTCAAATCCATTGACTAGACGCAAAGAGTTGCTAGTTCAATACCTGGTTACAGCTTAGAGTGTTGAATTAAAGGGAAATAACTGAGACATCCAAAAAAATCATGACACGTGAAACTAAAACAATCTACCCCGGTGAACGAAATAAAGGGTTCTGTTCGAAATTCATCTGAAGAAAGTCGGAGCGTACAAAATCCGAAACGTTGTGGATGTGGCAATGAAGATGAGAATAAGATTCCGAATAATGTAAATCATATAAGTAAACATAATACCTCACCTCAGAGATATAGATAGACTTTTGAATAACTCATTTAACTTCCTGGATCTGATTTCCAAAAAGAACAAATGACGATCTCCAATTGAAAGTTTAAGTAATGTGTGGTAACAAGAGTTACCTGATAATCTAGTCTTTTAATATCTGTAATCAAATAATGATAAGAATTTGTTTAAGAGATCTAAGTATCTGCGTCCCAAATACTGAACATGAGATACATCTTGAAAATAATAATAATAATAAAAAAAAAAACAATAGCCTAATGTTTCATGCAGAATATGTCATGTATATAAGATTATATTAACAGTATATTAATATATGTATGGGTTTAAATATTTAAATAAATATATATATATATATATATATAAAACACACACACACATATATATATATGTATATATACATTTACAGTATATATATTTTGTATATGTATATATATATATATATATATATATATATATATATATATAAGAACATATATAAGTATATATATATATATATAAGAACATATAGAAGTATATATATATATATATATATATATATATATATATATATATATATATAAATAAAGGGTATATATACATGTGTATATATATATATATATATATATGAGTATATATATATATATATATGAGAGTATTTATAAATAAGTATATATGTGCAGATATATAGAATATATATATATATATAAGTATACATATAATATATATATATATATATATATATATATATATATATATATATATATATATATATATATATAATATATATATGTATATATATATATATATATATATATTTATATATATATATATATATATATATATACATATATATATAAATAAAGTATATATATATATATAAGAGTATATATATATATAAAGTATATATATATATAAGTATATATATATATATACATATATATAGTATACTAACATATATATATATATATATATATATATATATATATATATATATATATATATATATATATATATTATATATATATAAAGGTTTATTAACAGGACTAAGAATCTGCGCCTCAAATATCTACTTGAGCATGTGATATATAATTAAAGTATTTAAAATAAAACACTAGCCTTATATTTTATGCACACTATGTAATATATATATAGTTCTGTATATTTAAAGATAAAATATATAAGTTTTTCTTTCCGGTATTTTGTTGGAATCATTAATCTACCAAAAGATCTTTACTCCTAGCCTCATGGATAAGCGAGTTATGTAAAGGCTATCAGCGATGATTTTGGAACCTGCGGGACAAGTTCCTCTCCGTGTAGCGATTATGAGCGAGCTATTCTTCTAGGACGACTTCGATTTTCACATATCTCTATTATTGTGTTCTCATACGGTCACCGAAGTTAAGCAACATCAGTACCTAGATGGGTGACCGGATAGAAATACCAAGTGCTGTAATTTTAGTGTGGGTGCTGTCTAATTCCACTTACGCTTGTGAAAGTTACGAATTCACGTTTACGTTCCCAGCTACGGGTTAAATAGTAAGATTTGTATCAGTAAAACATTATTATCTCCAAAACATTTTAACCATATAAAAATATTTTCTAGCTTTAAATAACCAGCTAAAGGTAGATAATTCGTAAAAAATTCAATTGATAATATATTACGAAAATAACAATAATAAATGAATACATATTTCATCATTAAGAATAGACAGTTCAGAACAATGTCCTTAAAATATTTAGTATGTTAACACAAAGAGTAACAATTGCAGTTAGAATCGGATGGAGACAGATGAAATTTGGGGGAGGCATTATGAAGAAAGCAGTCTTGGAGAATTTGACGCTCTTAGGTCATATTGAAGACAAGGAGAAAGAGAGAAACAGTGGGTAACATATTGCCTTCAATACGTCTTTTTTGCATCAAATTTTCAAAGCCGTCTTTCCTCATAATATGTCTCCAAATTTCTGTTTCTGATTTTATGAATACGGGTCTTCCTTGTTTCGATATTCCTTACAATTTCCTCGTTACTCAAGGTAAGGGAGAAATTTGCTTTAAAATTCTTAAATATTTTTAAAACATTCTTCATATCCTTCTATTACTTTTTAAAAATATATTTTTAAAGTTAGACTCGCTTCGAGTAAATAAAAATTCTTTGTCCTTAAATTATTAATAGCTTCCAGAATTTCTCTCTTCCTCTTTAAAAGGTTAATCGCTTTGAATCGAAATCAGTCAGTGGATTGATTATGTTTTTCTCACTGCTGATCAATTTTCAATTCTCCTAAGACTGCTTTCCTCATAATGCCTCCCCAAAATTTCATCTGTCTCCAATCTGATTGTTATTTTCGTAATATATTATCAATTGAATTTTTTATGAATTATCTACCTTTAGCTGGTTATTTAAAGCTAGAAAATATTTTTATATGGTTAAAATGTTTTGGAGATAATAATGTTTTACTGATACAAGTCTTACTAATTAACCCGTAGCTGGGAATGTAGACGTGAATTCGTACTTTTCACAAGCGTAAGTGGACATAAAGTATACGACGGGAATTAAGACAGGCATTTTTTTACAGCACCCACACTAAAATTACAGCACCTGGTATTTCTAGGGAAAAATTGGATCTAAAATTCTTAAGGATTTAAAAAATATCATTTATAATTAAGTAAGTTAACAGTTGTAATTATATTTTTAATTAGATGTTCAGTGACTAAACTGGTTCGAGTGTACGAGGTAGGTGGTTAGCAAGACTGTACGACGAAAAATAATACCTATCAAAGTGCAGGAAAATCTTGATGACTTAACGAACAGCTAACTGTAGATGGTTTTAGATAAACCCACCGAGGAGAAGGAAACGAAAAACCAATCCTAGCTATCCCTCCCCAAGAGAATCTCCCCATTACACTGAGAGACATATGTGACATGAACCGACCTATCAGGTATTATGTGTATCTCTCTACTCAAAATCCTTTTGTAATATTATGCATCCATAATTTTGCCGGAACGGAAAGATAAACTTAGAAAGGGGTTGTTGTTGTGATACCGGAAAAGGTATTAGATTTACGATGCGATTGCCGATATAAACGTGTTGTTACAAACACGTCTGAAGGAAGAAATAAATAAAAGCGATACGCATTGAGATATCGGCGAGATAAATATTCACTTCAGAGAAATCGATGGAACGACGTAATTAAGAGAGTTAATGATATTGAATAAAAGTTTGATAAAGTAAGGCACGCGTTGTTTGAAGTCTAGGGGCGATTGTCGGTTGACACCAAACAACTTAAATGCAATAAAGCGGAAGAATTAATATTGATTAAAAAGTTTTTAATCAAATTATAACGACACAATATTCAGAGTAAATCAATCGGTAAAGTGATGAGTTGATTCAATTCTACGCGCACAGTGTTTTCTATGCAAGGGGATTTCCATCTGATATGCCACTCTGTAACTTTGTTTAATAGGATTTTTTTTAATTTATTGACCTGTTTAACAATGCCGTCAAAAGTGACGCCATATACAGGACGAGGAAGCAACATTTTTAGAAAGATTTAAGCTAAAACTTTCTTCCAATCTGGTGTAAAACCAAATCTACAACAAAGAGTATATAATCATGTAATAATAAGTATTATTAGGGACCGGTTTATCTTGCGAGATAAAGTTAGCGCTATATTTGGTCAAAGTTCAGTCCTTTAGTGGTAAAACTGAAATGGCCTCTCTTAGATGTAGTCCTGGACAAGGGTATATTGTGGCTAAACTCTTGGAAACACCGAAATTATCAAAAGAAATATAGGGCATTATATTTAAGGTCGACTTGGCTACAAGAGTTGCCGAAGATTGTCAATGTTGACAGTGTTATAAATTTGCAACATATTGAGATATGAACCACAGATTCAAAAAAGAAAAAGGAAAAAAAGAAATGAACCCCAAATTAAAAAAAATGAATCCCAGATTCAAAAAAAAAAAAAGAAAGAAATGAATCCCAGATTCAGAAGAAAAAAAGAAAGAAAGAAATGAATCCCAGATTCAAAAAAAAGAAAAGAAAAGATGGGTTCGTTCAGATAGTAACACACGACACAAGTATCGACGAACAACAACCACTAGATGCATATTTCTATATAATTTTATATAACAAAAATAACAGAATATGAAAAGAATATCGGATAACAGACATAAAATAAATAAAAGACACTTATCTCATACTGAGTGTTAGTTCAATTATTCGTGATTCGTGAATTCGTAAATTCAAATGTTCAGAATGGTAAACTGAGATAATTTTTTTACAATATCCAAATAAAAAATGGCAGTTCTTCTTTCAGCAATATAAAATGTAAGACTCCGGAATAGTGCTTGTATTTCTTTTTCCTTCTGGTAATCAAATTAAATCCAAGATGAAGTTGGCATGATTCCTTCAGGTATAATATTCTCTATACATCAAGTAGTCGAATAAATCCACAGTCTTCGGAAATAATATCTTATTATTCGCTACATATCGAATAGTTGATGAAATCCAGGATCATCGGGAGTAGCAATACATTTTTGAAAAAAAACTCAAAAATATGAATAATTGAAAAAAGGTCCAAATATATATGTACACATACATAACTTTATTACCAAACTATCGCTATGAAATGACCCAATGAGATTGATATGCCATAAAACAAAACAACCAAACAACAGATCATTTACACTATTTACATCATTCGGACTATTGTCATCATCTTTGTCGCCATATTTATTACAACATTTTAGCCGTTGTACGCGCCGGCCTTCTTCAAGTGGTTGGAATGTCGAACTGAACTTTATTTCGCTCGCTGAGGTATACTGTTCTAGTTCCACGTGCCATGTCTAATGGATGTCACTTATCAGTTATCTCCTGTTATTTCCCCTCTCCAAGTTCTCCACTGCCTTAATCAGGTATTGAACACACAACCATTTGGGTCCTGTCACTGTATCTAACTAACGCCTTTAAATAAAAAGTTCAGTTCAACATTTCAACAACCTGAAAAAGGCCGGAGCGTACAGCGGCCGAAATGATGTGATAAATATGGCGACAAAGATGAGGACAATAGTCCGTATAATGTAAATAGTGTACATAATACCTCATCTCAGAAATATAGACAGATATGCTCAAATTTATAAATTAAAATTGTAGCATGCAAAACATTTACAATTGATTGAATTTGTTTCCATATCCATTTCATGTCGCTGTCATTGACACAGATAACATTGAACTAACTCCAGTAATGTCTTGTAGATTTAAAAGGTAACTCCAACCCTACTGAAAGCCCAAGGAAGAACTAAGAGGTGGTGGCCCAGATAGTAAAGACATAACATCTGTTCAGTTTGGTAGCCTTGAACCATAACATTTTTCCTGCTTACTTATATATATATATATATATATATTTTTTCTTTTTCTTTTCCTTCCCTGTCCATTCATTCATGTCACCCATGACAGACTTTTCTTTTCTTTCCTCATATATATATATATATATATATATATATATATATATATATATATATAAACAATTCATTTACCATATATATATATATATATATATATATATATATATATATATACTATACGCTGACGATCCGCGTAGGTGAAACGTAGCTAGGTTTGCCTAACGCTTTAGGTTCATAGTTAGATTTGCTCTACTTAGTGTATTGAGCACTTTACTAGGTTACTTTTGCTCGTGTTGGAGGGTTTTTTCTTTGGACTCTGAACTTGGATTCTGGACGATTGTTTTCACCTCAATTACGTTCTTAGTCCTTTTTTTTTTTATCCCTTATTTTCCCTTGGGTATTGGTTTGTTCCTTTACAAGCCAAAACACCTAAGTTTTTTCCAGACGAGTATAATTACTTATATTTATATTATTATAATTAGATTATTTTTTTTTCGTAGTATCTTCGTGTGTTGGACAAAACTAGTCCTCGTGCTGCGCTATGTCCAATATCCTCATCTCGTACACTGAACTGGTTATAACGGAACAATACACCAAGGTTATTTGAAGGGTTTGGCGTTTATTATGAATTTGTAGCCTCACTGTTTTCATTTTTACTCAAGATACTCATGTTTGATATACAAAATGGCTTCATGCCCCGCTTATTTCTGGAGGTCATCTTTGCTTCAACCTATTCTCTCTGTCTTCTTTAGGTATTAGCATATCAAGGATCTACTAATGCCTCTATTGGAGCGTGTAGAAAATACGAAGATGTTTTACTTCTGGTTCCAACCCCCCTCCCCCACTTAGTACAGGGACTAAATCAGGTCAGTGCTAAAATAATTTCATGATTCATATTCTATTTACAATTTGCCATCGCAATGAATATAATAAACTTTATATTGAAAGTAATGCAACATTTTTGGTGCAGAAGGCAATTAGAATAATCTAAGATTAAGGATACGAAAGATAGCATCACCTAACTAATAAACAGATTGCTGCAAATATGATGATTGCTACTTATTTACAGAAGACGACCATCTCTTCTTAAATTTAAAATTATGATTTGTTTGATCAGTAAGGACAAAAGGATCTTAAAAGGATAAAAAATAGAAAGGATGAAATATGGTAAAAGAAAATTGCAAACAATTTATAAAAGCTTATCTTTATTATTAAGTGGTAAAACACTTACAGTTAAAAGAATATTAAAACGGATATAAAAGAAGGAAAGCTAGTAAAATGATAAAAGGAATAAAACCACCCAGTTAAAAAATCTTTAAAACAAAATACGGCCAGTTCACATTTATAATAGTGACTGCAACTTACAGTGCATTGCCACATTCATATTCACGCAAATGGCTCTTTAACCTTGCTGCACTCTTACAAGCTTTCGTACATGATTAACAAATGAATGGTGTAATGAGAGTTTTGAAGGTTATTTTGTCTTGATGTAATTTATTAGTGTGCCTCTTTAGACCAGCTGGTGATTGGTAGATTTTCTTACATAGGTCACTAATTCGTTCGGGAAGAAGGTGTTCGGTTTGAAGAACATGGTCTACATTATTGTGGCGACGGTGTATCATGTGACTGGTTAAACTTGCTTTGGACAAGCAAATTCTGCTGCAAAATGTACATTTATGCTGCTAGTTCTACAAGAAGATGCAAATATATCATATTTCATAAATACAATATATTTTTGCCAGTACTAATGAACGGTTATATAACCTGCAAAAAGAGATAAATGGAATAAGATCTTTTGAATTCTTTTCATTGGTTTTTGAAATGATTAATCAGGAAAAAGCAAGAAGGCGAGCATTCCGAGTAAGAAACGGAGTTACTTCTTCCATTCTTTTCTTACGTTTTTTTTTATTTATTTTTTTATTTTTTTTTTATCTTGGTAGCGAACAGATAGCCTAAGAAAATGCTGGAGTAACAAAGGTAACTCAGTCATTGTGCCCTAGAACTTGATAACGAATACTCGGTATAATTTCCTTGGAGACAAGATTTAGCCGATAAAGATCCCACCGCGTTGTGCCATTTGTTATTACAAGCAAGCATTCCGCCTAGTAAAAAGACGGTTTTTGATTTTCAGTGAGAAAACGAGACAGTTCGAATTTGGGATATTAGCCTGAAGGAAGTCAATGAGGCCCAATGCGAAGTGTTGACCATAGCTCGCCTAAACAACAGCAAGAGACACAGAGTATATACGAGCAAAAACACTTGAATTCATTTCTTCTCCCCGAGCTATGGGTTGAATAGCAGGAAGGACGGGATCCTATATCCTTGGTTGGCAGCCGAAAGAGATGATAACCTACTGTAGGAAAATCTTCTGCCAAAACAGTAATGAATTGAAAGGGATATGATCGCCCAATTATGGTACTTAACTGACCATTTTTATGCTAAGCGCCAATAATAATTTCAATGAATTTCTTTACAATCTCGTAAATAAGAAAATGAGAGATTTTCCAAGAAAATAGACAACAAACTTTTACTTTCTTTGCACCTTTTATATATACACTGACTTATATGTCCCCTGCGATTTTCTTTTCTATTCAATGTGGCAGTATACACGTATAATAAGCCGTTTAATGTTAATAGCTGGCGGGACCTGAGATCCGTTATAAGGTTTCTCTACGACATCCGTTGTTCCAATTTACTGACCCGTTGGTTGAAGCGTGCCGAGGCATCAACCTGTAATCTGATGTGCCGTTTAAAAGTATTTGCTTACATTGGCCGAAAATTATTCCGGGTCTTCTTGATGTTCAGACAAGCGGTTCTCGATTCCTTCGTTAACTGTCACGAGTGACGCTGAAGTTAATTGATTAATCAGGACACGTTCTCCATTCCAGTACACGTTCACTACTTCATTTTGTCGTCTATTGGAAAAAGTAAACTTTGATTTCCAGATGCGTCCACTCCAGACCTAAAATCGAATGTCCAAGCAGGAAACTGGTTTAAAAGAATAGTCCCTAACAGAACTCGATGACTGGTGCCAGCAGGTAAAAATAAAAAAATAAAGTTAAATAAATAAAATAAAATCGAATTAATTTTCGAGTAGAACTATTTATCATAGGAACTGGCTGCTCACTGTTGTGGTGTTTAATTCTGTTATCTTGACAGATGGCGTTGTCAGTGAGAAGGGTAGACAACTCTTTAGGTGACTAGAAGCTCACTGTGATGGACAAACAGAGCTGTAGATCAGTTGAAAACTCGATTTCATTGTCGTGTTCATGAATATTATGGTTGTAGTCATACGCTAATGAAAATTGGAATAGACATGACTTAAAATGGATTGAAAATTAAACAGAGGCAGAAAGAAATAAAATAATAGTTAAGGCAATAGACGCCAAACAGCTGAAGAGTGTTGTGTATAGCTCGGTGATAATATGTTAATGATGAACCCGAGTTGATGACTCCGCGTTAGTCTGGTCAGTGGCATAAAGTAACTATGCATTAAGTGGCTACAAAACATAGAATTAATAACGCTTTAAAATAAATAAAACAGGAAAAACCTCAGAGATTTAAGTAGATGTAAAAAGTAAATCGAAAAAGGGATAGATTATAATGAATGAGAAAGAAACGACAAAAACTCACACATATATATATATATATATATATACACACACACGCGCGTGCGCGCATACACACACACACACACACACACATATATATATATATATATATATATATATATATATATATATATTATATATATATGAGTTTCACACGCTTCTGCGTTTCTCTGCTGATCCCAAACGCGTGAAAAACTCATATCCCTACAACTGAATATGTTAGCTCTATCACTGCTATTCACTGCATGCCACTAAGTACAGCATATAAATTATATATATATAATATATATATATATATATATATATATATATATATATATATATATATATATAAGTTTTATGGTACAAAATTTAACGATAGTTAGGAATAGGCAGAATTTATATGGCATTTTTTAAAAAGCTTGTGTTGTTTTTGTAGCTATTTTATAATGTTGTTTTTGTAGCTATTTTATAGCGTTGTTTTTGTAGCTATTTTATAGTGTTGTTTTTTGTAGCTATTTTATAATCGTGTTTGCTAACCTTTTTTACTCATTATTAATTTTTGACTATTTCATTATTTGGGCTAATGTTGGCTCTGCGGGTGGGAAAACCCAGTTGTGTCTGAGCAGACATCTACAACAGGGACTAGCTAGCACCTTAAAGAATGAACATTATTACTATTAGTAGTAGTAGTAGTAGTAGAAGAAGAAGTAGTAGTAGTAATATTTAATTTCAAGTCCTTATAGAGACCAAAATCGTTTTCGCAGTCTTGTGGGAAACAATCTCCTCTTTGCAGCGTCTTTCCGACATAAGCAACGTCGCGAACCTATCATTATTCTAAAGCCAGTTCCACGACAAATGTTCAGATGAGCTCTCCATTCATTAGTTCCTCTAGTTCTGATCTTTAACGCTCTGAGTCGAATCACGCTCAATTCCTCTGTATTCCAAATGTAGGGAGAACATTTCACTTAATCAGGTTTTTCCCCAATAGCAACTAACTATTTTATCGAACGGACACCAGTGTAGCTTTTGCAGGAACAATACAATATTAACCTCATCAATCTAAACGCAATCGTTATCTATAATTCGTGTCTTCGTAATCTTCAATTTCTACCATGTACTCTTACAATCATATCACCCACTTCATAACCATTTTAACAGTGTCCCACTACCTTGAGTGGTTATCAAGGCATATATTGGATGAATTTTATTATATTAAAAGAAAAAATATTCCTGATATTTTAAAAATATTTTTCGTTCATATACGTCTGCCTTACTTAAGACATATTTCCACAATTCTTTAAGACATATGTCCACACATCCTACAGACATATTTCCAGAACTCCTTAAGACATATGTCCACACTTCCTTCAGGCATATTTCCACAATTCCTTAAGACATATGTCCACAATTCCTTCAGGCATATTTTCACAATTCCTTAAGACATATGTCCACATTTCCTTCAGGCATATTTCCACAATTCCTTAAGACATATGTCCACACTTCCTTCAGGCATATTTTCACAACTCCTTAAGACATATGTCCACACTTCCTTCAGGCATATTTCCACAATTCCTTAAGACATATGTCCACACTTCCTTCAGGCATATTTTCACAATTCCTTAAGACATATGTCCACATTTCCTTCAGACATATTTCCACAATTCCTTAAGACATATGTCCACACATCCTACAGACATATTTCCACAACTCCTTAAGACATATGTCCACACTTCCTTCAGGCATATTTCTACAATTCCTTAAGACATATGTCCACACATCATACAGACATATTTCCAAAACTCCTTAAGACATATGTCCACACTTCCTTCAGGCATATTTTCACAATTCCTTAAGACATATGTCCACACTTCCTTCAGGCATATTTTCACAATTCCTTAAGACATATGTCCACACTTCCTTCAGGCATATTTTCACAATTCCTTAAGACATATGTCCACACTTCCTTCAGGCATATTTCTACAATACCTTAAGACATATGTCCACACTTCCTTCAAACATATGTCCACATTTCCTTCAGGCATATTTTCACAATTCCTTAAGACATATGTCCACACTTCCTTCAGGCATATTTTCACAATTCCTTAAGACATATTTCTACCATTTCTTCTTTCATTTCGTATAATTTTGTTATTGATAAATTTGTTTGAAGTAGAGATATTGAAGATACCAGTAGTCCCTGATAATGGAATTATAAAAATTCATATCAAAATAGAAAATATCATTTTATGTAGTTTTTAATTTGGAATATGTTTCATATTTCTGTATGTATGTTTAGGTTAACTTCAAAACTGAAACTCTCTCAGATGCAATCGGGTGCATTAAGAATCATCTCGACCAGCATCACCCTGAACGAGGGCATTTTATTCTTATCTTTTTAAAATGATGACCAACATAATTCAACCAGTGAAACCTTCCCCCACACATCCGCGCTTGCTTCTTATCCGGGCACTTCAAGATTAAGTCTCCTTCAAACTTTCACTGCCGAATACAAGGAACATCAATGAAACAAAAGGAAAGTGGAAAAACATATTTAAAAAGAACAAAAAAGAACTATAAAAAAATTTCTCGCTCTCCCATGAGTAAATGGCCTGCTGATGCGTCGTCCGCAAGTGCTGAATGCAAGACAAAATACAGATAAGCCCATCTCTGAAAAGATCTCAGCAAATAACGAAACAAAAATAACAGACGACATTTTTTTCTATTTCCTTCCTCTTTTTATTTAATGCGTTTTTACTTGGCAAACTCGGCCAGCTGGAAAGTTCAGCGATCTGCTTCCGTATTCTATCTTTCTAATCACAATAAAAGCATTTCAAGAAACTTCAATCTTTTTTTTTTCTTTTTTTTTCTAAAGACTGGTCGCAATAAGCTAAAATCTCAGCAAGTGTAGAGTGTGTGCGTATGATGACTCGCAAAGATTTTAAGTCGATTTTATTCTCTCTTGTCTTCCTTTTTATATATTGACGCTATGATGTTAACACTGGAATCAGTTCTCGTGTACTAACCAAGTGCTTCATAGACGGTAGGAAGCCGTTACATTCATGGTGGTTGAAAACCTATGACGTTAGAGATATTCCTCTAGTTTCGCTCAGTGAATTAAATTATGTGTTTCCTAATACCATGACAGGGAGATGATTCTGAGAGAATTAGAAGTCCTAACAGAGTTCATTATTGGCAGTAACATTATTAGCATCTTTAGATGACAGTGTTGATAGCGGACACAGAAAGGAAAATACAGGAAACCCTAAAAATATAAAGAAAGCAAAAAGAACTAAACATCACTGATAAGAAAACAGAATCTATGTTTCTCAGCAAAAGGAACAGCTCAACATGCAAGTTACAAATTGGAGATGCCAAAATCTGGCAAGCACAAAAATTGAAATATTTAGAAAGCGTTTCGATGAACAATGGCAAACCCAATATGGACATCTGAAAGCGCATTGGCCAAGCGAAAGATGCCTTCCAAAACCTAAGAAAAGTATTACGAAACGTGAAAATCTTGTTAGAACCATAGAAAATAGTACTTCACTGCTATGTAATATCGGTTCCCTATATAACAGTGGATGTCGGACAGTTTCATATATGAAGAGATTGAAACATGAGAAATATTGGGTTTAAAATGCATAAGCAAAACTATTCGGATGCCGTCAATGCTTGGGATAGTTAAAAGAAACCATCGTGACTGACGGAGGGATTCTTCAGACTGCTGGCAATCATATATATATATATATATATATATATATATATATATATATATATACTTCTCTTTCATATATATATATATATATATATATATATATATATATATATATAAAACAAGGCAATAAAGCCACTGAGACTCAAGAGTTTACTGAATATGAAAGAATATAAAAAAGAGTCATTATTACAGAGTGAGAACAATAAAAAAGAAGACAGAAGATAGGTATTAATATTGCATTTACATTTTTTAAGATCAAAATTGGCTGGAAAGCACAAAGCTGGGGGAGACATTGACAGACCAGAATTCTGAGAAAAGAAACTGTTAGCGCAGTACTTACGGTTAGATTTAGTCATTGCAAATGTAAAATGATGAGACCTTGTTGACTTCCGAGGAACTGGTTTACCGAATCTTGCAGTAAAGTCATGTTTCACATCATCCATGCTCTTTTTTATTTTGCACACGATCATGTGTCCATACACTTGCAAGCAGCCTCTCTTCCAAAGTGTAGGAGCTGGTGTTCGTCATCTGAAATAGAAAATTATATTATGTAACGGTAACAAGACTTTCAGACCACACTGTAGTATTGTGACTAAATTCATAACGTCTAAGTACCATAGAGCACAATGTATAAGAACAATTACCAAGTAAGTATTTTTAGAAGAGGCACAGTGAAATTTGTTTCTGTGTTTTCCATACCCGACGAACTCTCATATTGTCGATATAAAAAACACAAAGAAAAAACTATACTGTAACAGAGGACGCAACTCCTGATGATGTTTACAACTAACTCAGAGTCTTTTCTTTTACAACCAATTATCCGGAGTCACTTTTATCTGGCAGAGAGCTATATCCAATAGTCATTGCGAAGAGAGGCAACTCCTGATGGTCAACCAACTCTGAGACTTTATCTGGCAGATATTATCCAATAGCTATATAACACCAGTTTTTTTTCACACGAGAGAAGCGCTCTCAACGTGCGAAGAGGATGAAACAACTGGTGCTTACCGTACTACATACAACCAACTCGGAGTCTTTTATCGGGCTGACCCGATTTTCTCTTACATATGCTTATTCAGAAAATACAAGAATCTCTTGCTTCCAACACATTCTGACTTAATACTACAGAACAAAAATCTCACAATTTTATTTTTTCATTACGACCGATGGAGATCAGCCTAGCAGAAAGATATTAACGATTTAATATTGAAACACACGCGCTGATATTTCTTTTGTTCTGAAAAAATGGAAGCCTGTCTAATGAAGACGAAACGCGCCCAGTAAAAATCTATCTGGAGAATTCTTATCAGAAATTGACTTAATAGCATTCGCGCTTTGGAAGCTTATTCATTAAGCTTAGCTTAGTCTAGTCTAAGGCTACACCCATAATGCACTCTGAAAGGGTCTATCTCTCGTCGTTAGTAGATTGTCCTGACAAGTTAGCTCACTAACGCTCATTGGTAGGCGCCTACATCTATTTATTTTTTAACATTTTCTGATACTCAATAAGGACCGAACTCTTGTGACCTAAGCACCAATCATGCTAATTGTTTCTAGCAGGGAGGATCGAATAGATATTTTCTAAGCGGATGTAACTTGGCAGAAGTACAGGGTGGTCTGAAAGTCTTGTCATCCCCTAACAAAAAGTAATGAAAACAATTGAACAATACAGTAACCCAATGCACATGCATTGGATTCAGTTTATTCAATTTCAATGACCCTTTTACAATGTAGGAGCTCGTGACAAAACCATAGGAGTTTGTGTCAGCCATCTGAAATAGAACATTATATGATGTAGGGATAACTTTTACAGCAGCCTGTAGATCAGTCGCTGAGCAGTCTCTGACTGTGTGCGACTTCTGTCAAACTCTCTGCTTTGGCGTAGAGGAACCCGAACGAATCTTTGCCGAAGAGCAAAGTTTCGTCCGAAGTGGTAGACAGGCCCCGAACCCGTTTGTACTCGTGGTAGGGGGGAGGGCTATTAAATATACCAGCCTGTAGATCAGAATCTTGCGAACTTTAGTTTGTAGCAAGTTTTGCTAATCTTTGCGCTATAAAAATGCAATATTTTAAGCGTTATTTTATTTTCTCAAAGGAAAAACTATTTTATGTATTTTTTTATCTTCAGGAATAACGTCATTCGGTTTATATACACTAGTTATTTTTTTTAGATTTTTTAACTCAATTTCATGCATTGAATATCGTTTGACAGTTTCTTTAAATTTCTTTTCTGTACAAAGGTAAACCTGATCGGGTCATAAAGAAAACTTATTGACACATGTTATCTTTCTGTTAAGATTTATTCATTATAGGTTTTGTAAACTTCCATTTAAAGTTGCCGTTATAACTTTAGAAGCAGACATTTCTAAAATAATTTAATTCTAATATATTCCTGAAACTTAGCACAATTCTCATGTTAAGTTATAAACAGAAATCTGTCAACTCTAAAAATGCTATATTTATGAGATAAATTAGATATGTGAAAACTATATTTGCTAAAATTGGTTTGGTAGAGTACAAAACCAAATGGTCATATCTATCTATCTATCTATATATATATATATATATATATATATATATATATATATATATATGGATTGATATCAAATATGGATCGGAATCCAACAGAATGAAACGGTAAAGATCAAATTGGAAACATTTATCAATTTAACATTTTACAACTTTATTATATGTATTATGAACGCCACCACTTTTTCTTTTTTCGTAAAAAGAGGTTGTAATTTTCTTTTACATCGAAATAATTCGTTCACTCGTCAGTAATGGATCGAGGCACCTTTAGAAAGTTCCTGAAAACCATACCACGGGTTGACCCAAGGGTTATGAGTAAAATTGGGCAGACGGAACACTTGACCGATGGGTTGAGCGTGCTGGCCTTGATCAAATTGTTGATCACGCTAGATAACTCGCTTTCTCCTTCTGCTCACTATAGTTGCAGTATTTGTTGATCAAAGACAAATGTGCCTGAACGAGTGTCTGCAATAGGAATTGGCTAGCCACTCTAGTAGACAGGTATCCTTGAATGTGAGTGGCCAGTTATCCATATATATATATATATATATATATATATATATATATATATATATATGGGTTGATATCAAATATAGTTCAAATATGGATCGGAATACAACAGAAGCATAAAGTATCAATTTAAAATTTATATTATGAACGCCCCCTTTTTTTTCGTAAAAAGAGGTTGTAATTCTAAATAAATCATTCACTCGTCAGTAATTTATAATCGCCTGATGAGATGCATTGAAACGCATCGAAACACGACTGCAACTGTGTAGCGATTTTGACATGTTTTCAGCGTAATATTCTAAAATAAATTCTATATATATATGTGTGTGTGTGCGTGTGTGTTCATCGATATCTGTTACCCTATTTAAAGTATCTAATCTTCCTATATATTGTGTCGTACTTGATGCATTTAATCTACCTATGCTTTGTTATTGTAAGACTCGACAACAGGACATTCCTCAAGACCACGGTACGCCCTTTCTCTAACTGCACTGTCGCCATCGAGTTACATTCACCAGTGACAAACGACACTGATTCTCGGGGGAAATGACGAATTGTGAGTGTTATAATACCAGCCGTAATCTGGTTCCCGCTATTTTGCAACTAGACAAGCTGCCATATGCACCCCCCACCCCACACACACAAACACACACCGGATTTGTTGCAGCTGTTGTTGTGCTTACCGACAGACCCGTACGAAACCTCTTAGTTGAAAACAAAGTCAAATCACAAGACAATTCTGATTATAACAAACAATTGTATATCGTCGGTGTGTACACGTAACTCAAGGCTAAATAATCTCGAATTAATGAATTAAAATTACCATAAACACAAAGTGATATTCTGAAATGTAAATACTCACTTCATTACTTGATCGAAAAAAAGGTACACCTAAAAATGTATATAAATATATAGTAATGAGGCACTTAGTGAGGATCAAACTCAGTACACTATAGAATTGGTCTGGGATATGACCGGGCTTTGAAAGACAACTAAAATCTATACTTTGGAACTTTATTTTATAAACAGTTTAAACTATTAAAGCATCATTCAAATCTTATGTTTTTCTTTGCAACTTTTTCTAAAAACACAAATTTGTTTTCTTATGAAGCCATAAAATTAACTCTAGGAAATTCATCATAGATTATTTAAAAGAATGTGCGTAAACTTTATGCTTTGTGAGCAATGAAAGCATATGCATTTTAATTAAAACCTTGTATTTAATTAAGATATTATTTAAAAGTTTATTACAAATATGTCTTATGAGATTGAGATATACACAAGCAGATTTTCTGAAAGCTGTGTTCATACTGTGCGTTCCCGCCTATTCGAGTTTCAGCATTCGCGGTTTCACACATTCGCGGATTTTTCTTTTGAATATATGTACTTGTTATTCACGGAAACCCCAAATATTTGCGTGTTTTTCTGAAAATATATGTACAAATTATTCGTTGAGAACTGCCTCGATTTGCATATTTTTTTCGATAGAACATATTTAAGATATTCTTGTATTATTTCCGTTATTTAAGTGACTTAAAACATACAACAGTATTTTTATGGTAAAAGTTGGCAGAATTGTACATCTTCTTTGAAAAAAAAACAAAACAAATAAACGCAAAAACATGCATAATGCTTGGGTTTTGTTCGCTGTTAGGGGCCCTGTCTAGGGTCTTAAAAGTGGCTTATGCTGGGGGCATCATCACAGTTCTGTTTTTAGAAAATGTTTTAAACTTTATATTGTATCTCTTGTTACACATATTTTATACAGTATTTTCAATGGTTGTGTCGATCTAGGTGCAATTAAATACAGTTATTTTATGTATAAAAGAAAATTTACGAATGGTCACCAATTCTATTTTCCAAAATGTTTTTAAAAGGGTCTGAAATGTTATTAAAGTGTTTAGAATGAAAGGTTAAGGCATATGGGACTTTTAACACTCAAAATAGGTACTTATAAGCATTTTTTGTGGGGGTATTCGCAGATTCTAACTATTCGAGGCCGGTTATGCTTCCTAACCCCCCGTGAATACGGGGGACTCACTGTATTACATTATATTATATTAAAAGGCTTTAGATTTTAATTTTAAAATATAGTCCGGAATTTAGTATTTATTCAAATAAAAATAAAAGACGCTATCCCCGCTGAAGGCAAATTGCGCAAGTCATTTTAAAATTTCAGTCATTGCGCTTTTTTAAGGCCCGAAAAATCCCTGCGAGCAGATGTGTTTTTATCAAGTTCAGTGGGTTTTTTTTTACCTCTAGATAAATAATCAAACAAGAATGAAAAGCTTCTACTTGCCCATAAGCAGAGCTATTTAAGATTTTCGAAACGTTCCGTCTCCCCACACTTATACACCAAACTTTGGTCAACCAGTGATGTTTCTCAGACAGTGTTATGTTTCCAAAACAGGTTCGTAAGCTGGGATTGTGTGGTTGCTAAAAGGTAAAAATCTGCCACTATATCCGTCGTCCGCATGTCCTCGCCTTTCCTACGCTGTGGTGTCCGAAATGTTGCAAGATTAGCTTGTCCTTCGTCTCTCGGCTGCAGACTGCAGAGCCGTCTACCCAAATCCACGCACAAGATTTTGGACTACCCATCGTATGGTTGCCATACAATTTCCAAACGGTGTCGCACGCTGGGTGCGTCCCGTCAAGTCCATATTATCAAAAAGTCAACTGCTTAATTAATCGAATTTAGGAAGATTCAAAACCTTGGTTACATGGTCAGAAAACTAATGTTCTAGCCATTCAGCCACACTTCCTCAAATCATAATAAAAGGGTCTCAAGTCTCTTCCACACTCATAAAATATAAAATTGTATGCATGTATTGCTTTGTTCATCTTAATTATTACATGTTTCGTAACTCATTAGGGTCACGACACATATTGCAGCCGTAACAGCAGTAGTGTCAATATCTCAATCAATATATCCTGACTGAGCCGATCTCTGTTCAGGCGGATTTTGAGTTTAGAGTTTTGTTGTAACCTAGCAAGGGTTACTGTATGAGGAATAACCAAAACGGAGTTTGGAAATGAAATGGTCATCTTTAAAACATCAACAAAATAAAGTACTCGCCAGCGGCGTGAAGTAGGTAAACCACTGCTAGGGGTGGACTACTTAGACAACAGATTACACCCACTTACAATAGTGTCCAACGTATTTATGAGGATTGGGACATTAATGTTCACAGGTACGGTATATAACAAGTTGTTTTCCTTCTAACTAATTTGGCGTACAAGTCATCATAATAAAGAATTGTTAATATTGTGAGTCTTGTTTTTTAATAATCACCCAATAGAGTGCTCTCAATGTGAGGCATTACTGAAAAACTTAAGGTGTGTTATATGAAAGTAAGAAGAACTGAAGATTGTAGGTATGTGTAGGGCAGATAACGATTGAAGCTGTTAAAATTGAGAACGGCAATTTCGGAGGGAGTACCCTTGAAGGAAACTGAGAGAGGGATTTCCGCCATGTAAGTTCTGAAGCTATCCCAGTCAGCGTTCGTGTACCAAAAAATCGTGGAACGGTACATCAGATGATGCTTTTATATTTGGCATCGATTTTAAAATTATTCGGTCGAATTTTACAGTTCAGTCATCTTGGGGACGACAGAGAGTGAAGATGAATGTGGCACTGGGGAGAAGTGCAACGCAGATGCACACATGCAGAAGATCAGTGTCCTCGTTTTGGGGGGTCACTGTCACATGAGAACCAATCTTTAATACAGGATTCAACAGAAACACCTCCAACATATACCCCCCCAGAACTACCTCTTACTGCCTTACCATTATGTGGGTGGTATTTCTGCCGCCTCCTGTATAAACCTGGTGACTTCGGTGGTTATGTTTTGTCATGATGGCCGAGCAGCCTGGAACGCACGCACACACACACATAAAACATATATATATATATATATATATATATATATATATATATATATATATATATATATAGCCTGTGTTGCAGTTTTTGTCTATATTTTATAGTCCACCAATAGAAGATTAACCAATCAGAAGACGTAGAATATTCAATCCGTTGTGTATAAAGGCGGCCATTTTGTTTACTCTATCCTAATGTCCAGTTCCAGCTTGTCAGGCGAAGAGGAACAGAAGGACGAACTACGCTCTGCTACTTTACCGGGATATCCACTGCTAACCTGAACTACGCTTCCCTACTGTCTTCGAAATATTCATTGCTAACCTCTGGATTCTATACTCAAAGACGACCGTCATCATGAACAACAGCCTGTCACTCGTGTTCGAGGATACCCATCTACTAGGGCGGCTAGCCAATCCCTATTGCAGACGCTTGATCAGGCATATTTGTGTTAGTTCAACACCCACAGAGCCCACCTGTGGTTTATACAGCAATGTTGAACAGATCAAAAGAGCGTATTATCTAAAATGATCAAAACCGGCACGCTCAAACCCTCGCTCACGATGACTACTACCGGCTATTGATGCCCCCCCCCTAATGTTACCGTCTACCTACATTCACACACAAGTCATGGGTCAACCTGGGGTATTGACCCCATGCACTTTCCAAAGTTGCCGCACGCTGAGATCAGCCCCCTCCAGGTTAAAACATCTAGTCATCCTTCAAGCGAACGTTCTAATAACTACTCACGACCATCCTCTCTCTCTCTTTCTCTATCTCTCTTTCTCTCTCTTTCATATATATATATATATATATATATATATATATATATATATATAATTTATTCGAAAATTATAACATAAATATATTATAAAATCACTGCAAAAATAGCCATTTTGTTTCAACACTTCTGATGTCTTATCAGGTGATGGTGTTGAATGTAAAATAAAGGCTTTTAAAAGGTTCAAATCGATCAAACACCCTTCGCTATATATATATATATATATATATATATATATATATATATATATATATGCTCGGCCATATTAATAGTAGGTCATAAATAATAACTTTTAAATTCACAACGGTCACTCTTTTAAATTAGCCAAAATTCCATTAGCCATTATCATGGATGATTTTTTCGTTTCTTTTGCTGTGTAATTTTTTTTAAAACATCAACGTAATTCTCTCATCTAACCGCAGAAAACGATAA
Source organism: Acanthosepion pharaonis (assembly GCA_903632075.3). Taxonomy (NCBI): domain Eukaryota; kingdom Metazoa; phylum Mollusca; class Cephalopoda; order Sepiida; family Sepiidae; genus Acanthosepion; species Acanthosepion pharaonis. Next base: position 2,958,363 of record CAHIKZ030001402.1, read on the forward strand.
AAAATAATGTTAGCCATCATAATAAAAAAAAGAAACTAAGTCTCAGTTATATTGATTATGAACATTGCGAAAATATGGTGACTCTGTACGTGAATTAAAAAAATTCTATTGCTAAAAATTATCTGCAAAATCTACATATTAGAACAAATACATACTAGATAATGCCTAACTGATTAACCTGATTCAAAGATCATTTGAACAGCTCTTACACACTGCATGCCCAAAAAACGAAGCCTCTTCTGCGCATGTCAGTAATCTTCAAGATGGATTGCTGCCCACAATTATATAATTTTGTTTCTTTCTTTTGCAACATGTACGCTATAGTAATTTTGATATGTTTGTATTGATAATGTGATACACAAATTGGCATAAAATATCTGGTTGAATTTATTTAATATATATATATAGGCTGCGATGGGTAAATTGTTGCCATTTTATATTTTCAATTTTGTTGATTGCATAGTATAATAGGCTTAGTTGGGCACCATCTGTGAGAGAGAAAAAACACTATGACGCAATTCACTCAGGCAGAAATTTGGAAACAGCATGCTGTACTGCTTGGCATTCGCGCCGGAAGCGCCAATACCAAAACTTCAGAATGTTTTGTTGTCAATCTGAAGAGAGTGTAAAGAATTCGTTAAGAGTTTGGTGAGTCTAACTGTGATTACGAAGGTAAGGCAGTTCAGCAATATCACTATAATCATTCTGATAAGAAAATAGAAACGAATTCGCTGGTGAGATCCAGACCATAATTCAAAACGATCCCTCCAAGTCAATCTGGTACATAATCAGGGAAGTAATGTTGTACTGGCTCAACAGGGTGGCTGCTGGAAGACCCTATTTCTGACAACAGGACTCTGCAACATGCCACACAAGCCGGAGAACGCAGTCATTGCTGTTAGACAATTTCTGCGACTACATTACCCCTTACCTCTGGCCATCTAAATCCCCAGACTATAACCCCCTTCATGATTATATGTGTGGCGCAGTTGAGAGAGAGAGACTAACGATAAACGTTGTAACAAAGACAAACTGAAAGTATTGACCAACTTAAACAAGGAGACAGTGAGAAGAGTTGCAACAGATTCTTTCGTCGTCTGCTGGCCATGGTTGAAGCCAAGAGCGATTTTATTGAATAAATTTACTCTTCAAGATATTTTTTGTGTAATTTTGGTAAATATAACTGTTAAAATGAGATCTCAGTGTCATTTACATTTTTGCGTAATTTAGACAATAATTTATCCATCCCACCATATATATATATATATATATATATATATATATATATTTGTGTGTGCTTGTGTTTCTGTAATTTGAAATCATTTATACACGTAAATATTCTATATTCTATTCATGTGGTGATTGAAAAAAATAGTTGGTAAAGACGAATACAAAAATTGTGTCTATTTATGTGCATATGCATTTACGAAACTATCCATATCAGTCTCTTACACGGATACTCACGCACACAAAAAAGACACACACACACACACACACACACACACACACATATATATATATATATATATATATATATATATATATATATATATATACAGTGTGTCCATAAAGTTCGTGTGCATTTTAAAAATTTATAACTTTATTTGGATTTGCACTAGAAATAATCTGTAAAAAATG
>CAHIKZ030001402.1:2965000-3022500 GCA_903632075.3 Acanthosepion pharaonis
CTTTCTTAGCTTTTTTAAATATGGATTAATTGGAGGAATTGTCGGAAAGACTGCGGTTAATCGATTTTGGTATCTGTTTGAAGGCGGGTGGTTGGAAGATGTGTGTATATAGAGTGGTTTATCATTGGGTTTTCTGTATCGTTTATATGTGCCTTTTCTTAGGTTGAAGGTAACATCTAGAAAATCTACTTCGTTTAGGTTAGTTTTTATATCTATGATGAATCCGTTATTTTTGAAAAACTGTATTATTGCTTTTCTAGTTTTGTTTGTTGCAGTTTCTTAAGATTATGAGACCATCGTCCCTGTAGAGTCCTGTGTCATTTCTATCTATTATTTTGCTTAGTTCGTGTAGTAAGTAAATACCTATGATTTCGCATTTCTTTAAATCAAAGCTTCTCATTGTAGTGTCAAATATTCCATCTTTCTTTATCCATGCTTCTTCATTGTGAAAGTAATGATTTACATGAGTGCTTAATGATGTCGATTTCGCATGGTTTTATTATTATTTGTTCCTGAGCTAAGATGATGGCCTTATCTAACATGCGTTCTGTTATGGATGGGTAAAAAAATTTTTATGTCTAATTGTAGGAATTGACAATTTTGTTTGTTTTTTATGCTGTGGAACCAGTCAATAGTTGCTTTTGTGTTTTTCCACTGGTTTACTTTCCTAAGTTCAGAATTAATTTTTTCTAGTATCGTTTTACTTATTTTACCTAGTATATATATATATATATATATATATATATATATATATATATATATATATATATATATATATATGTATGTATGTATATATAGTTTTATTTATATAATCTACAGTGCACCAGTGCATAGTTTTATTTATATAATCTACAGTAATCGACGAAACAATACTAAATTCTGTCTTATGTTTCTCAAGCTCTCGAACGGCCAAGAGAAATACACTTATAGCGATTGCTATGTTTTTCACACCCATATACACTCCAAGTCATTTTATTCGCCTGCGATTGGCTAATAAATTACTACTACCTTTGTGAAGGACAATTTCGCCATCGCAGTCGTTCTTTTGCATCTTTTGGTTCTGAGTATACTTTCCTATTCTTTTTAGTACGAGTGCAGTGGTTGGTTAATTTTTAACCAATCAAATTTTTAATGTAAGATCAAGTTTTCCCGCAGTTCCGTGGGAGCATACCCGTTTTCCTTAAAACGGGCGACTTTTCGCAAGTCGCCAGTAAGATCCGGTAAGATTCCAGCCGTCAACACAAATCCGCGATTTTGCTCAACGCACACACAGAATTTCGTAACTACAAACTTACATTTTCTCCCTGTAACTTTTGCCAAGCACAATCAAACAGAACTTTGTTGATTCAAACCAGTTTATCCACAAAACATTACAAGCAATTTTATTTTTCGTGTTATTCATTCTTCCCATGCAAACTTTGCTCTAACAATTATTTCGAAACATTTATCTCACAAGAGAACTTTCTTCAAATAGTTGATTACAATCAATCTACAGTCAAAGGGTAAGAACTTCCTTCTCTTTAATCTACATTGTGAAGACAATATTATTTCATGCTTGTTGTATTTTATTCAATATATATTTGTTGGTTGGAGTTGTTATTATTTCTTAAATCCTGCACGTGGAAGTATCATTAATATAAACTCTGATCCGCAACACACTCCTCTCAGCGAGCGGTTATATTGTAGCGACTGCTATGTTTTTTCAACGCCCACATTTTATTCGTCTGCGATTGGCTAATAAATCAATACTTCCTTTCTATAGGACAATTTAGCCATCGCAGTTGTTGCGTTGAATTTTTTCGGCTTTGAACTTGCTTACTTGTTTCGTTTGTACAAATTTAGCGATTGTTCAAATTTTAACCAATCACACATTTAAGTGCAAAACCAACTTTTCCCATGTTTTCACTGGGAGCCTATCTGTGGCTTTAAAAGACGTGATTTTTTTCACAAGCCGCCAGTACAGTCCACTAAATTTCGCATTTCAACACAAACCTATGACTTTACTCAACAACATTTCAAACTCACACACAGACACAGAATGTTGTAATGCATATAGACATATCTCTCTGTGACTCAGCCAAGTTCAATCAACCAGGACTCTGTTGATTTCTCTAAAACAACACACTTTCTGATCAATTGTATTCTTGTGTTATCTATTCTAACAGCAGTCTTGTTCTATTCCTGAGCATTTCTCTCTAAAGAGAACTTTCGTTCGAACAATCAAATACAAATCAAAATACGGTAGCAACTTCTTTTCCCTTAATCTATACATTGAATACAAATTATTGTATATTTTGTTCTTGTATGTTATTTCAATATAGACTTGTTGATTCACATTTGGAGTTTTATTTGTTTTCTTGAATCATTAATAATACAAAATATATATGCGCTAAAGAACACGCGCCCATAACAATATCACCAGCTTGAAAATGTTTCGTCACTAGTATGCCACAATAGATGACGAAGAAGATCGTTCATGAATGAAGATTTTAGCTAAACACTTTACTATAATGACATTATCAAACTTGTATCAGCAGAAAAAACTATTACTCTCATTGTCAACCTTGACGAATTCAAAATATATTTCCCACTTGTTTGGCTATAAATTGTGGTAGCATATTTGGATATGTGGTGGATGAGAAAGGAAAAGAGTTTCATGGGAAAATCTACAATTGTGTGTAACAATAAGCATAATAAATATAAAGAAGGAATGTTTGCTCGTCTTTTAATAGGAATTGTCTTTTCGCAGAAATATTTTTAAAAATATAAATATCGTTTGCAAAGACACATACAATACGTATATACATGTATATACACACAGAGATATAAGCAGTTTAAAAAATATATATATAAAGGGTTTTCGAAAATATTTTGATAAACAATCTCAATTTAAAATTGGAAAGCGATTTTCTTACGTAAATTTTCTATTTTATTTGTTGAAACAGTTTTACGACTCCGGTTCACGAATGTCAAAAGACATTTAAAAAAACAAAAAAAAAAAAAACAAAACGAAAGATAATGGAAATAAATTCTGATTTTCTTGTTTATTATTGCAACCACTTTTCTCTTTCATGTCCATTCTCTCTTCCCTATTATCGTATAAACTTGTACTTTTGAAAGGAAATAAAATGGTAACACAATAACAATACACATTATTCTTTCTGCTCTTTCCGTCGTAACAAAAATGTGCGATTTAAAAACAAGATCGTATGAATATATCAAACTAGGCGTAATAATATTATTGCCCAAATATAAATCTTTACAAAATATAAAATATTTATGTGTGTGTTTTGTGTATAGGTTTATATACAAATATAAATGCGTACACATACACATGTATATATATATATATATATATATATATATATATATATATATATATATATATATATATATATATTATGAGAGAATATAGTTTTAAGGTATGCGATATTCATGAGCTAAAGTGCTCAATATCAGGGATAGATCGCATGTAAATATAAAACGGACATTCTGTGTACTGTAAATACATACACACACATATATATATATATATATATATATATATATATATATATATATATATATATATATATATATATAAATAAATATATGTAAATACATATATGTATATATATATATATATATATATATATATATATATATATATATATAAATATATATATATATATATATATATATATATATATATATATATATATATATATGATAATAAAATATTGCTTGAAGGAATGCTATATTGATGAGTTAAAAGGTTCAATATCATGGACAGAGCGTAGAAAAAAAAAAGTCAGCATTTAAGTCAACACCGAGAGGCGACAGTCTGTTTCATGATAATGTCCTGACGATTGCATTTAACATGAAACAGACTGTCGCTTCTGGTTCTTGACTTCAGTGCTCACACACACACACACACACATATATATATATATATATATATATATATATATATATATAATATCGAACATTCAATGCTGGTGCTAATAAAATATTGCTCAATGTATATTAACAGCTATATATTATATTTTAATAATAACTACACTTTATTTTCTTTCAACACTGCGTTTTATGCATGATGCAATTGTCAAGTGCTTGAAACCTAAATTGTGCAACCAGTGAAGAAAAAAATGCACGTTGATTATTAATATCAATATATATATATATATATATATATATATATATATATATATATATATATATATATATATAATATGCACCTAATCATATATGTGTGTGTGTTTGTGAGTTACTTATTTATTTATTTACTTATTTATTTTAGAATATTAAAAATAAAAAATGTAAACGTCGCTACACAGTTACAATTATCTTTCGACACTAAAAATGTGTCTCCTCGGACGACGTTAAACTATTGGCGAGTGAATGATTAATTTCATTTCAAAAGCAGAATTCATCCTCTTTTTTTTTCGAAAAAAAAAGAACAGAATAAAAAAATACTTCTGGGCTTTGCTGTGATTGACCAATACGACGTGACCCAGGCTAAATTCAAAATCACAGAAAATCTTTTTTAATCTCCGTCTTGACAGGAAGTTGTCTGCATATAAATCCTAGACAATTTCCTTATGGGCAGGTACAAGTGGTTACATTATTTCGTAAGATGTATGGCGTTCAACATTCCTAATAGATAAAAGGTAGGGAGGTAATTTAACCGCATGCTAACCAGTTATATGTTCTTTCAGTTTCTTACATTAAATTTTCTAGTTGATAAATAAAAGGCCCCTTTAAGAAACTGGTAAATAACTTATGTTTGAAAAACAGGTAAAAACACAAAACTACTTTGGCAAAATAATATGAAACCTTTAAATAAAGAACATCCATATAAGGTGTTAATAATACCAAATAAGCAATGTAAGATGTTAATACTAACTAAACATCAATACAAAGCTATACTGAATCAAAATGATTCTCTTAAATAGAACAGTCAGCCATATTAAGGTGCACCGCAGTGCATCTACTGATTATTACTATAAAAAAAAGTATTCTCAAATTCAATGTTTAATCGTATTGTAAGATAAAAGATAGACTATACTTAACATTTGCACTCAATTCACTTCTTTAGTTTAATAAGGAATTTCTAATTTTTCATGTAAACCTATAAAACAGGGTTTATTTAAAGATCTATATGCTCTAGCTTTTTTTTTAAATTTTCCATTTTACCTTAGAAGTTTTATTAGCTTCTTTTAAATTTTAAAAATATTTAGAAAGAGATGTACTATTTTTATAAGTAATATTGGTGAAGGATCAACATATCTTATTCTTCATTTAGTTAGAAATTATCAGTTTTTATTTACTAAGAAAGTTGAACGCCTGACATCTATACATCTTACGAAATAATGTAACCACTTGTATCTGTCAAAATGAAATTGTCTAGAATAGATATGCATACTACATCGTGTAATGTCTTAGATTAAAAAACATGTGGGTGATTTTGAATTTAGCTTAGATCAAATCCGATTGGTTAATTACGGCAAAGCTCTCAAACCTATTTTATTTCTTTTTTTTCTCGGAAAAAGAAGTAGTATTCTGCTTTTGAAATTAAATTAACCGTTCACTCACCAATAGTTTGACATCGCCTGAGGAGACACATTTTTAGTGTTGAAACATAACTGTAATTGTGTGGCGATTTTTAACATTTTTTTCTTTTATTATCCTTAAATAAATAACATTTAGTTCTACTCTATATTGGGCCCTCTTTTAAATTAAATGTTACGCACAGTGGAATTATACTCCATTTGTCCTCGTTTTACGTACATACGTCTGTGTATTTTCTACAGTATTTTCCGATTACAAATGAATCCATTAACACTTTAGAAAATACACACACGCACACGCTTCAAGCCGGGATCGAAATTCGATCAATTTGACTTCAGTAAAAGACACTTACCCATAGGCAATCGGCGCACAGCAGAGAAAGCGAATTTTAAACACATAATATACGTGATATATAGACGCCATTCTTATGAAGAGTGATGCATTAAAGCGACAGCAGCCATTAAAATTCTTTTTTCGCCATAGTGCTCAATCGACGAACGAGAGCCTAAATATTCATATGTGTGTTTGTATTTTATAAAGAATTAATGCATTTATTTGTAATCAGATTTTTTTTAAACGCGACTCTAAATTTCTATTTTTTTTAATTTTAAACTGCGTGTGTTTCATCTATCGACCTGCGTATTTGATAAATCTCATTAAAGATTTCCGACAGGAAACGAACCTTCGTCCAATTTTATCTGAGAATCCAACGTTTGATCCTGTGTAATTTACCGTTCGGCTACGAAGTCTGTCAGTTCAGCAAGACTCTCTGTGTATATTTACTAGCGAATGTGTGGATGTGCTAAAGGTTATCAGCGCCGAAATTAGAATCCAGCTCAAATTCTGGTCGAATCTTTCTTTGTTCAATTCGTGCTAATTCCTTTAAAAAAAGGCATGAATCCATCTTTATTTAAGCCAGAGTGTAAACAGAAGAACAGACTGAAATATTTTACTTTGGGTGACAGCCAATATTAATCTAAACACGAGGAGGAATAGTCGGGAACTTTGTGACACTATTTCTGTTATCTATATTTCCGAAAACTGTGACTGGTTTTCCACAAGTCGTCAATACTAGAATTCAATTTATTTTGTTGCTAGTCTAACATTTAATTTCTAAACTGTGCTACTGGGTTCTCATACTTTGAAATCGATGGAATAGTCCATCATATTCACTACTTACTAACACGAAAAAATGAAGTCTAGTTATATATATATATATATATACATATATATATATATATATATATATATATATATATATATAGGCCTGACGATTGCGTCTAGCATGAAAAACAGCCTGTCGCCTCTGAGTGTTGACTTCAATGTTCACTTTTATATATATATATAAAATCATTCAAAAATTAAAAAATATTAAAAAAATTAAAATTTTCAGACACACTGGATTGTATATTAATATTTTTTGTTTTATTATTTCAGTTAAGTTCCTCGACTAGATTCGGCCAGTATGACCATCATCAAGAGAAAAAAAATCATCTCTCAACCTCAGAGTTTTGCGAGATTCTATTTTCCCTTATTGCAATGTTATTTGTGTCCGAGTCATAAAAGTACACCGAATCAAACAATGGTTTTTCCCTGCAAAAAGAGTCGCAAGTTCGATTTCTGTCGGGGAAGGTATTTTCCTTCACTAAGATTTCTCGAATGCACAGGCTGATATACAAATACTCGTTTTTAATAGATAAAAATAAAGCGTCTATTTCAAATACGGAGTATCCATTCTAATAACGTTTGAAGTAATAAAAATGTCGAATTTAACTAAATCCATTAATTTGTTTAGAAATTTCTTTGATTAAGTTTCAGAATCGAAACTGAGTAGATATGAAGCTTTCGTGGAAATAACCTGGGCGAAGAGGATGTGCTTTTCCGATAAATGAGAAGCAGAATCTCGCTTAATGCGTAGTCGCAGATATCCAGCCACTAGCAACAACAATATTATGAGAATGGTAAGGTGATGTCGATGTGACGGATATTCAGGAAGTAGGTTTATATTTGTACTGTTCTTTGTCAAGATATTCCAGCTCATTTTGAATCAAGCTTAAAGTAGCCAAATTAAATTTTGGTTATTAAATATTAATATTTGATTTCATTCAAAAACTTTATTCAACTCACGTAACCCGGTCGGTTGAATTTACATTTACAGTATCGAATTACTTCTCAATATTAACTAAACTAGACTAGCTATTAACCCAGGGTAAGGTACCTCAACTGAAATTTTACTTTAACCGGTTTGTCACAAAGCCTATTATATTCTTACTGAGTATCCTCGTCTGTGTCTCTGTTTACAGTAATTCTAAGCCCATTAACTGTCTCCATAAGGAGAAACATGATATGGATTCAACAAAGGTTAGTGTGACCCTAAGCAAGCCGTTGAATAACAGTGCATAGTAAGATGCTTCAAATTTTTTCTTTGACTTTCGCTCCTATCAAATTTTATCTCGTGTCGGCCATGTTAACGAAAGTCAAAACGCGTTAGTGCTTCAAAAGGAGACAATCCCCGGAATGTTGTTCGACAGACTTGAACATGACAACGAGGACATGTAAGTTGCAAAGTTTGAGGACCATAGATGCTAGGATGTAAATTCTGACGGACGGTTACAATAGCTGTATTGAAATAAACTATACACAAAATCACACACACACGCAGATGCACATGTTCCCTTACAACTATGTGCACATGGACAAACACAGATGGGCACGTGTGCGCAATAGCACCAATGTACTTATACACACACAGACTATGCAAAAAAACATACACCAAAGAAAAGTGTATATAAAGAAGAAACATTGAGAAATATAAGCAGTCAATTGCTGAGGAGTGAACGAGTGTCCGTCTACGAAACTCTGGAAATCGGGATGCTGAAGGTAACATCAATCAGCGAAGTGACAAACATATTAAATATATTAACATATATATATATATATATATATATATATATATATATATATATATATATATATATATTAGAGTGTGCAGGATATATATTATATCATTAAGAAGTAACTATACAAAGATTTATTAGCAATGTCAATGAGATTAATGGTGAAATCACTTCGCTTACAAGAATTAATGAAACATTAACTTACTATCAATTCCTTGAATAACACAATCCTTATATTTGAGTTGTTGGCAGATGGAATTGATAAGCAAAGTGATTTCGGCACTAATCACATTAAAATTGTTAATTAATTCTTTCATACACAAACACACACACACACACACATATATATATATGTATATATATATATATATATATATGTATATATGTATGTATATATATTTGATATTTGTACTTGAAATAGACGAGCCATTTTTAATTTCTGTTTATTTTAACCTCTAGTGTATTGCCTTAACATATATCGTACTGTGCATTCGAGAAATTTTAACACAGAAAATATGAAAGAAAACAAAAAGTAAATTAAAAAAAACAACAAATTAAAAATTGACCGTCTTTTTCAAATATTACTATCTAATTTAATAACGTTTAAAGTAATAAAAACTTCCGATTAACAATAAACCCAGTAATTATTTAGAAATATATATTCTTACTTCAAAACGACTGTGATTTCAAATAGATATTACGGTAATATAAATATACCAAAAACCCATAATATGCAGAGTGCGATAGATAAAAATTGTCGCCATGTTATATTTTCAATTTTGCGCATGCGCGTTGTTTGTTTTTGATTTTGTCGCCTGTACACTATAGTAAGGTCAATTGGACACCATATGTGAGAAAAAGAGCACCATGACTCAATTTACTTAACCAGAAATTTGGAAATGGCATGCTGTACCAGAAGTGCCAATACATTTCCGAGTGTTTGGGTGTCAATCTGAGGACAGCACAGAGGATTCGGAAAGATTTCGATGAGTCTAATAGTGATTACAATGGTATAACAGATCCGAAAACACACCCTGATTGTTCTGATAGGAAAAGAGCTCCCGAATTTGTTGGTGAGACTCAGGCCACTATTTAAAACGACACTTCCAATCAATCAGATACATAACTAGGATGGTAGTGCTGTCATGGCTCAAGAAAGTGGCTGATGGAAGACCCTATGTCTGGCAACAGGACTCGGCACGATGCCACACAAGCAGGAGAACTCATTTTAACAGAATAATCACGGCAGTCAGAAAATTTCTGCGTCCAGATAGCCCCTTGCATTTGGCCACCAGACTGCATCACCCTTGTGTGGGGCAGCATTCACCAACTTAAAGAAGGAGAATGTCCAGAAGAGGTGCGGGAGATTCTGAAGGCCTCTGGACGCCGTGATTGAAGCCAATGGCAATTTTATTGAATTAATTTGTTCTTTCCTATTTCAAGATATTTTTGTGTAATTTTGGTAAACATATCTGTTGAAATGAGATGTCAGTGTTATTTTCATTTTATTTAATTAAGACGACAATTTATCCATCTCACCCTGCATATTTAGAAGAGTCAAATATAGCCATTAAGGTATAAATAGCAAAACCTGTCAAATAGGTTAACAATTTATTCATAAAAATACTTTTAACCATGTTACATTTAACCAAAACAGGAATAATTTTCAAGTAAAATTTCAAGTAAAAGTTTATATCTAACTTCCGTATAAATTCAAATAAACTTGCGTCAGAAATTAACGTTTTAAAAAAGGAATTCAGTTGATTTTAGGTACAAACATGGGTCTCTTAACAAGAAAGTTGTATGAATATAAATCAAAATTATTTTGTCACCTTATGAGAGGATTTCAAGTTTTTTTGTATCATTCCACACTAAGCAAGTTAATAAAGACAATAAGGGCGTTACTGATTGTGAAAAAATAGAAAAGAAATGACAACATAACTTAAGGAGCGAGAACAATAAAAGAAGAGAAATTAAGAAAACAGAATATAACGCATTAAATTTTTGACGATCATTCTTCAGTGGAAAGCAAGATGCTGGAGGGGGTTTTCCACAAGCGGGAAACGCGAATAAATAAACTGTTAGCCTATAATTTACGGTAATATCTATCAATCTATATTTCAACTGTGAAATGATGACATTATGCCGCCAGTCTGGTACTGCACTTAAATTCATAGAGTCTACATACCATATAGATAAGTTCATCAGGAACAATTGGCTGGCAAATATCTATAGAAAGGACACAGGGACGTTACATTAACGACGTTACATAATGACAGATCAGGATCAATGACATTGTTGATACATTGGGTTGCTATAAGGATCTCTAAATATATAATAGGAGTACTAGTCCATATGTGGCAGCAATATTTAAAGCATCGACGAACGATAGACTTATAAAGGTCGGTTTAGAAAAATCTCTCCTGCACGACACCGTGAAAAATTATGGTTAGAAATATTATGGGGACCATAATATTTATATATATATATATATATATATATATATATATATATAGCAAATATATGGATATAGATATAAGCAAATATATGGATACAGTATGAAGAAAATATGGAAAAAAACAAACAAAAATCCTGATATGCATTTATATTGTTGACATTATATTAACATTAAAACAGCATAATTGTATATTAGGATTTTTTGTTTTTTTTGTATATTTTCTTATATATATATATATATATATATATATATATATATATATATATATACTCAGATGGATAAATATAAATAAATTTACATGTAAGTGTTCAAGTACAGATACACACACATACACACACACACACATATATACTTTGGTGTAAGAAAAGCAGTACTCAGTGCTAAATAAGAGAGCAGTTAAGTATATATTAATAAATATACATAATACCCTACGACAACAGTACAACTTGGAGTTTCATGCTCATTGCAATCATTAAGTATTAATTTGAATTTACACCATTTAGATGACATTCTTAGCTGATCGAACACAAAAAAGTTTTCATCAGACGATTAATAAACCGCAGTTTTGTTTCGGAGCCATTAAAATTAACAAACCATTCCCTGTCCTAGGTAACAACAGGATGTAGGTAATCTTTTTTTTAAAATCAGCTACCAGTTTGATTATATTTACTATTAAAACAGGAGTAAGTGGTTGTGTTATATATACCGAGTTGAGAACTGATGCGATCAGAACATGTACTCATGAAAATTAAGAACAACGCTTGGCGGGTTCGACATAAATAAATGCAAAAAGATATAGAAGATTGGCCGTTCAAGGCAACATTCATTTCGCGATTACATAAGAAAGGCTGAACACTTCAAAAGATTGTCCAGAAATACCACAATTTTTCAAATTCTAAAGAAGAACAGAATACTAATCTCCGTCAAATACCTTCGAGATATACAAAGCAACAGAACAAGATTTCCCATTGTTATCTAAACAGTCTTTCAGCAATAATCGTTAATGTATCCACAGTTGAACTAAAGAAGCGAAAGTCATCTGCGAAATTCCGAGTAGAAATAAATAAACAGTTTTTTTTTGTTTTTAATTTTCATTAAAGACCTTCAGCTCTCAACTTGGTATCTACACTGATGACCATTTACTCCTGTCTCGATGCTAAGTCTGATCAGTTTTATAAAATCAAATTCGCAGCTGCGTTTGTTGTTAACTGGGACAACGAATGGCTTGTTAATTTTAACGTCCTGTGCTTTTCTATAAACACTTCCATGGTAATTGTTCAGATGAGCTCTTGCTATGTTACCCCGACTTTTTTTTTAAATATTTTAAGCGCATTACTAGACTAGCGACAGTTTCTCATCAAATTATAGTTGAGCTGGCTAGATGTAACCGTAAATTCTATGCAAACAGTTTCTTTTTGCATTACTTCTCGCTTGTGGAACTCCTTCCGGCTCCATGCTTTCCAGTCAACATTAATCTAAAAATACTTCAATGTCAATCGCTATCCATTGTTCTGATTGATCTTGTTGCTTTCGTTCATTATTAATGATTCTCTTTCTAATTTCTTCAACACCCAGTAACCCCATAGAGGCTTTAATGCCTTGCATTGGGTGATAATGATAGACACACACACACACACACACACATATACATATATATATATATATATATATTAGGGAAAGTTATGGAAAAATAGGAAATGTTTTCATTTGGAAAAATAGGAAAAGTTGACATTTTTTTGACGACACTACACATCAAAACGAAAGTGAGGGGACGCAAAATTTATTGATGCGACTGTACATGAGACAGAATGAGAGGGGACGCAAAATTTATTGATGCGACTGTACATGAGACAGAATGAAGGGGACGCAAAATTTATTGATGCGACTGTACATGAGACAGAATGAGAGGACAAAATCTAATGAGTGAGGGGACGCAAAATTTATTGATGCGACTGTACATGAGACAGAATGAGAGGGGACGCAAAATTTATTGATGCGACTGTACATGAGACAGAATGAGAGGGGACGCAAAATTTATTGATGCGACTGTACATGAGACAGAATGAGAGGGGACGCAAAATTTATTGATGCGACTGTACATTGATGAGACAGAATGAGAGGGGACGCAAAATTTATTGATGCGACTGTACATGAGACAGAATGAGAGGGACGCAAAAATTTATTGATGCGACTGTACATGAGACAGAATGAGAGGGGACGCAAAATTTATTGATGCGACTGTACATGAGACAGAATGAGAGGGACGCAAAATTTATTGATGCGACTGTACATGAGACAGAATGAGAGGGGACGCAAAATTTATTGATGCGACTGTACATGAGACAGAATGACATGAGGGGGACGCAAAATTTATTGATGCGACTGTACATGAGACAGAATGGAGGGGAAGCAAAATTTATTGATGCGACTGTACATGAGACAGAATGAGAGGGACGCAAAATTTATTGATGCGACTGTACATGAGACAGAATGAGAGGGACGCAAAATTTATTGATGCGACTGTACATGAGACAGAATGAGAGGGACGCAAAATTTATTGATGCGACTGTACATGAGACAGAATGAGAGGGGACGCAAAATTTATTGATGCGACTGTACATGAAATAGAATGAGAGGGGACGCAAAATCTATTGATGCGACTGTACATGAGACAGAATGAGAGGGGACATAAAAATTTATTGATGCGACTGTACATGAGACAGAATGAGAGGGGACGCAAAATTTATTGATGCGACTGTAATGAGACAGAATGAGGGGACGCAAAATTTATTGATGCGACTGTACATGAGACAGAATGAGAGGGGACGCAAAATTTATTGATGCGACTGTACATGAGACAGAATGAGAGGGGACGCAAAATTTATTGATGAGACTGTACGTGAGACAGAATGAGAGGGACGCAAAAATTTATTGATGCGACTGCACATGAGACAGAATGAGAGGGACGCAAAATTTATTGATGCGACTGTACATGAGACAGAATGAGAGGACGCAAAATTTATTGATGCGACTGTACGTGAGACAGAATGAGAGGGGACGCAAAATTTATTGATGCGACTGTACATGAAACAGAATGAGAGGGGACGCAAAATTTATTGATGACTGTACATGAGACAGAATGAGGGGACGCAAAATTTATTGATGCGACTGTACATGAGACAGAATGAGAGGGACGCAAAATTTATTGATGCGACTGTACGTGAGACAGAATGAGAGGGACGCAAAATTTATTGATGCGACTGCACATGAGACAGAATGAGGGGACGCAAAATTTATTGATGCGACTGTACATGAGACAGAATGAGAGGGACAGAATGACAGAATGAGACGCAAAATTTATTGATGCGACTGTACATGAGACAGAATGAGAGGGACGCAAAATTTGAGAATGAGAGGGGACGCAAAATCTATTGATGCGACTGTACAAACATAAAATTTATTGATGCGACTGTACATGAGACAGAATGAGAGGGGACGCAAAATTTATTGATGCGACTGTACGTGAGACAGAATGAGAGGGGACGCAAAATTTATTGATGCGACTGTACATGAGACAGAATGAGGGGACGCAAAATTTATTGATGCGACTGTACATGAGACAGAATGAGAGGGGACGCAAAATTTATTGATGCGACTGTACATGAGACAGAATGAGAGTGGACGCAAAATTTATTGATGCGACTGTACGTGAGACAGAATGAGAGGGGACAAAATTTATTGATGCGACTGTACATGAGACAGAATGAGAGGGGACGCAAAATTTATTGATGCGACTGTACATGAGACAGAATGAGAGGGACAAAATTTATTGATGCGATGAGAGAATGAGAGGGACGCAAAATTTATTGATGCGACTGTACATGAGACAGAATGAGAGGGGACGCAAAATTTATTGATGCGACTGTACATGAGACAGAATGAGAGGGACATAAAATTTATTGATGCGACTGTACGTGAGACAGAATGAGAAGGGACGCAAAATTTATTGATGCGACTGTACATGAGACAGAATGAGAGGGGACGCAAAATTTATTGAATGAGACAGAATGAGAGGGGACGCAAAATTTATTGATGCGACTGTACATGAGACAGAATGAGAGGGGACGCAAAATTTATTGATGCGACTGTACGTGAGACAGAATGAGAGGGACGCAAAATTTATTGATGCGATGTACATGAGACAGGGAGGGGCAAAATTTATTGATGTGACTGTACATGAGACAGAATGAGAGGGACACAAAATTTATTGATGCAACATACATGAGACAGAATGAGAGAGGGGACGCAAAATTTATTGATGCGACTGTACATGAGGGACAAAATTTATTGATGCGAGAATGAGACAGAATGAGAGGGGACGCAAAATTTATTGATGCGACTGTACGTGAGACAGAATGAGAGGGACGCAAAATCTATTGATGCGACTGTACATGAGACAGAATGTGAGGGGACGCAAAATTTATTGATGCAACTGTACATAAGACAGAATGAATGAGATGAGGGACGCAAAATTTATTGAGAGGGATATTGATGCGACTGTACATGAGACAGAATGAGAGGGGACGCAAAATTTATTGATGCGACTGTACGTGAGACAGAATGAGAGGGGACGCAAAATTTATTGGACGACAGAATGAGAGGGACGCAAAATTTATTGATGCGACAGAATGAGAGGGACGCAAAAATTTATTGAGACAGAATGAGAGGGGACGCAAAATTTATTGATGCGACTGTACATGAGACAGAATGAGAGGGGACGCAAAATTTATTGATGCAACTGTACATGAGACAGAATGAGAGGGACAAAATTTATTGATGCAACTGATGAGACAAATGAGAGGACGCAAAATTTATTGATGCGACTGTACGTGAGACAGAATGAGAGGGGACGCAAAATTTATTGATGCGACTGTACATGAGACAGAATGAGAGGGACGCAAAATTTATTGATGCGACTGTACATGAGACAGAATGAGAGACAAAATTATTGATGCGAATGAGACAGAAGAGGGGACGCAAAATTTATTGATGCGACTGTACATGAGACAGAATGAGAGGGGACGCAAAATTTATTGATGCGACTGTACATGAGACAGAATGAGAGGGGACGCAAAATCTATTGATGCGACTGTACATGAGACAGAATGAGAGGGACACAAAATTTATTGATGCGACTGTACATGAGACAGAATGAGAGGGGACGCAAAATTTATTGATGCGACTGTACATGAGACAGAATGAGAGGGACGCAAAATTTATTGATGCGACTGTACATGAGACAGAATGAGAGGGGACAAAATTTATTGTGCGACTGTACATGAGACAGAATGAGAGGGACATAAAATTTATTGATGCGACTGTACATGAGACAGAATGAGAGGGACGCAAAATTTATTGATGCGACTGTACGTGAGACAGAATGAGAGGGGACGCAAAATTTATTGATGCGACTGTACATGAGACAGAATGAGAGGACATAAAATTTATTGGGAAGCAAAATTTATTGATGTGACTGTACATGAGACAGAATGTGAGGGGACACAAAATTTATTGATGCAACTGTACATGAGACAGAATGAGAGGGGACGCAAAATTTATTGATGCGACTGTACATGAGACAGAATGAGAGGGGACGCAAAATTTATTGATGCGACTGTACGTGAGACAGAATGAGAGGGGACGCAAAATCTATTGATGCGACTGTACATGAGACAGAATGAGAGGGGACGCAAAATTTATTGATGCGACTGTACATGAGACAGAATGAGAGGGGACGCAAAATTTATTGATGCGACTGTACATGAGACAGAATGAGAGGGGGACGCAAAATTTATTGATGCGACTGTACATGAGACAGAATGAGAGGGGACGCAAAATTTATTGATGCGACTGTACATGAGACAGAATGAGAGGGACGCAAAATTTATTGATGCGACTGTACATGAGACAGAATGAGAGGGGACGCAAAATTTATTGATGCGACTGATGAGACAGAATGAGAAGGGACGCAAAATTTATTGATGCGATTGTACATGAGACAGAATGAGAGGGACGCAAAATTTTTTGATGCGACTGACAGACAGAATGAGAGGGACGCAAAATTTATTGATGCGACTGTACATGAGACAGAATGAGAGGGACGCAAAATTTAAATGCGATTGTACATGAAACAGAATGAGAGGGGACGCAAAATTTATTGATGCGACTGTACGTGAGACAGAATGAGAGGGGACGCAAAATTTATTGATGCGACTGTACATGAGACAGAATGAGAGTGGACGCAAAATTTATTGATGCGACTGTACATGAGACAGAATGAGAGGGGACGCAAAATTTATTGATGCGACTGTACATGAGACAGAATGAGAGGGGACGCAAAATTTATTGATGCGACTGTACATGAGACAGAATGAGAGGGGACGCAAAATTTATTGATGCGACTGTACATGAAATAGAATGAGAGGGGACGCAAAATTTATTGATGCGACTGTATATGAGACAGAATGAGAGGGGACGCAAAATTTATTGATGCGACTGTACATGAGACAGAATGAGAGGGGACGCAAAATTTATTGATGCGACTGTACATGAGACAGAATGAGAGGGGACGCAAAATTTATTGATGCGACTGTACATGAGACAGAATGAGAGGGACGCAAAATTTATTGATGCGACTGTACATGAAATAGAATGAGAGGGGACGCAAAATTTATTGATGCGACTGTACATGAGACAGAATGAGAGGGGACGCAAAATCTTTTAATATAAATCTAATGTTTAATATATGATTTGGGTATATAATCCAGTCGATTTCATTTATTTTAGAGTAGCATTTTTTTAAATAAAAATTATAGTCAGAATGATTACGGTGATCATAATTTTGATTATATATATATAATTCCCACAAAAAAACCATATCGCAAGAAAATTTCACGACAGTGAGTCACGGGGGAACAAACCTCCCTGTAGCTGTAGAATGAAGGCTGTTTGTCCAGTGGGAGGGATTTGCATTTCGTAAAATGTGGTATATGAAGCTACGATTTTTTCAAAGAAACATGTAATCTAGAAAATAATTTACATCGGACTTTCAGTGGGCATTTGGAAACATCGGTTCCACAATCACCGGCATTCCTTCAACAACGAATCCTTAAGACAGCAGACAGCCTTGTCAAAACATTATTGGGACATTATTGACGGAGGCTTCACCCCACAATTAAAATAGAGGATCATATCCCAACAATTTCAGGGAAAGATGTGAAAAAAATCCTGATAATTAAATATGAAAACACCAGCGAATTACTTAATCAACGAAACGAACTTGTCTTCAAATGCAGACACAAGAATCGCTTGGAATTTCTAACATAGCATTAATTTTAAAGAAAATTAAATCAAACTTGAGTTTTCGGATGTTTTACATCTATTTGTGCATATTTATATGTATATGGATAGGTATATGTGTGTATGCATGTCTAAAAATATATACAGAGATAGATATATTGTGTTTTACTCTTTCGTATGCATAAAATACTAATGGCTAATAAATCACATAGTCAGAATGTCCACCTATGATCCTTCATGTAATTCCTCTCCCTTCATCACATGTGACCTCAGTTTACAAAAAATCCTCTGTGTTGGGACACATATTTGTGTATATGCAAATATGTGTGCCCCCTGTTCATCTCACTTGAAAGAACAGCGTAAAAATATCTGTTTATCACTTACTATTTGACCTTGTGTCATACAATATCAATTTAATTTCAATCTTTTAAATTTACAGTGGAATTATCTAAAGTAGTCAACATCTCCTTTACTGAGACGAATTGTTGCTATTATAAACAAATTCATTCGAATAAATCGACAGTTGAAAATTCTGAAATTCCCCAGACATTTTAAATATAAGAATTAGCATGTTATATACCTGTGGTTTCTATCTAGTATTTCATTTTCGATTAACTAGTGTAAATATATCTGTAGAAAAGTAGCTGAGGAAGGTTGTTGGTGCAGCGTCTGAAACGTCGGGAATAAAACTACGAAGATATCTAATATGCACCCGCCACCGACAAAAAATATCAGTGAAGTTGTTTGAACCAAGTACATACTTTACAACAGTTATGGTGATCCAAAAAAAAAAAAATGCCAGAGAGATAAAAGAACAAACGTCCGGCCGGAAGCCTGCGAGTGGGAAAACAAAAATTAACAGGGAAAGATTTTGCGTGCAAAGGACTCCGTCAAGTTCTCATTTTAACTCGCTATGTGGATGAGCATCCAGCTGCCACACCCGATTGACTGTGTCGTTTATCAGTGAGAAAAGGGACGGACTGAATGATAATGGACGGGGATGGAAGTACCATTGCAAAGTTGGGATTATGCCAAGTGTGTGACCAAAATGAAACGAGAAAGAAAATTGGTGAGAAGGGCTGAAGTTAGGAGGAAAAAAATCAATAAGAATGAAAGAAAGAAGAAAAATGAAAAAAAAAGAAAGAAAATTGATGAGAAAGGAATGAAAATCGGGGACAAGAGAAAAGAAAATAGAAATTAAGAAAGAAATAAGAAAACTGAAATAAAGAAGAAAATTGGAAGGAAAAAAAAAGAAGAAGAATTGGTGAGAAGAGCGGGAAAGATGAAAGAAAAAATCAATTAGAAAGAAAGAACGAAAGAAAGAAAGAGGATGGGAGAAGTTAAAGATGAAAGAAAAAAATAAAGAATGAAAAAAGAATGAACGAGAAAGGATGAAGTAAAAGAAATTACAAGTGTTAAAAGAAAAATAATTGAATGAAAAACGGAAAATAAATAGAAAATGTATGAAGATTATGAAATTAAACATGTAAATTAATTAAAAGAAATAAAAATGAAAGAAAAAAGATACATGAGAAATGAGAAAAAGAAAGAAAGAAGGAAAGAAGGAAATTAGAAAGGAAAGAATCAAGTAAAACGAAAGCTACAAAGCGTATAAAGAATGAAGGCGCCAAAATGAATGAAAAATGAAATGAAACAGAAAGAATGAATAAAAGAATGAAATGAAACAGAAAGAATGAATAAAAGAATGAAATGAAACAGAAAGAATGAATAAAAGAATGAAATGAAACAGAAAGAATGAATAAAAGAATGAAATGAAACAGAAAGAATGAATAAAAGAATGAAATGAAACAGAAAGAATGAATAAAAGAATGAAATGAAACAAAAAGAATGAATAAAAAAAATGAAATGAAACAAAGAATGAATAAAAGAATGAAATGAAACAGAAAGAATGAATAAAAGAATGAAATGAAACAGAAAGAATGAATAAAAGAATGAAATGAAACAAAGAATGAATAAAAGAATGAAATGAAACAGAAAGAATGAATAAAAGAATGAAATCGAACAAAAGTGGCAAAAATCAGATGAAAAAAGAAAAAAACAGTAATACGAAAACGAATGAAAAAGGAAAAAAAAGATTAAAAAAGAAAAGGAAAATATCGAAATAAAGAAATTGGGAGATTAAAGAAAAGCTAACGAAGCTATTAAGAAATAAATAAATAAATAAATAAATAAATAAATAAAGAAAGAAAGAAAGAAAGAAAGAAAGAACGAAAGAGAAAGAAAGAACCAAACAAACAAAAGACGGACACATTTAAATGGCGTGAGAAAGAAAAACAGAAGAATAATGTAGAAAGAAAAACAATGACTGTAGAAAATAAAAGTATGGGAAAGAAAAGAATAATAATAATAATATATATATATATATATATATATATATATATATATATGTGTGTGTGTGTGTGTGTGTGTGTGTGTGTGTGTGTAAAGAGAAAGAGAGAGAAAGAGTGGTGGGAAGAGAGATAAATAGATAGATAACCATAATTATGTAGATGATGGAATGCATAAGAACACAGACAGTAGGATGTACAGATGCATAACGAACAACTTTGAAAGAAAGAAAGAAAGAAAGAAAGAAAGAAAGAAAGAAAGAAAGAAAGAAAGAAAAAGAAAGAAAGAAAGCAGTAAATAAATAAATAAAGTAAACAACCTAGCATGAACGGTGGACAGATTAAAAAGAAAAAAAAAAGAAAACTAAATATATTAGTAGAACGATCTGAATGATTTCTATCCGTCATCCATCCACTCACAGATTTTGTTCAAGACTCGTGAAGGATCATTTGTAAATGCCTGTCACTCGAAGGAGATGGCAGGGAATGTTGGACTGATGCGTTTAATTCGAGTATTAACTTTAAATTGACATCAGCTGCCTCAAGCAAAATTTGAACCCGTATCACGATTTCTGTTTTCCATCGATTTGTGTGACAGAATAAATCACATGGTCCTTAAAGATAAAAACAGACTAAAGCACATGATCCGTAAAGAATGTCTTTTCACTTGCAAAATAATTATATCCCCTCGTCTCTACATGTGCTGACTTAGGTACAAACTAAAACGATTGCATTTGCTTGCTTATAGGTCAATGGAAATGAAACACAGTGATAGAAAAGTTATGTTGTGGAGTAAATAAGACACCTCCGGTAACACAAATGAACTAGGCAAGACGCCTTAAATAGAGAAATCAAAGTGAAGTCGGGTGGAGTCAGTCTAGGAGAATTTCTAGTGACGTCACGACGACTAACCTAAGTGATACATAATATTATAACAACTAGGAACTAGTTATAACAGTGTCGACGAAGATGAGATTGATTAACTTATAGCTTGCTTACTTTCATTTGTAGTCAATGTACAAAAGGTGTTATATAGGAATAAATTGTCGCTGCCGACACTTGAGTTGGAACATAGAACGCCAATGAGCAAACACAGGCGATCCCATTATTGAATTAAGTAGACCACGTGACCATAGAGGAAATACATATATGTAGAAATTAGCTGACGACTAAAGATCGCCATTTCTAGTCTATCGTCTATTACTATTCCTATCTCTAACCTATTCACTTTACTCTTTCTCTATTCAGATCACTATACGAGTTACTTTTCGAACGAATATTATCGAGCAAGTACTATTAGTACGAGATTATTCGAAGGCGTCTGACACCAGTATTGTTCAACGGCGTTACTATAGTTGTATCTGCGATTACAAAGTCTCTACTGCAACGAGCCCTACGAAAGTGACAACGAGTATTCGTTGACATAACAAAATTGTCAAACCAGCGCTCGTTGACGTAACAAAAGAGCTGAAGAAGCTTAACATATTCACATCATTAGAATTGAATTCACATCCGAACCAATAATAATCACCATGCAGAGTTGTCTAAAATTCCATATTTTCCCTCCATAATGTGCAATATCCTTTCATGACCTGGGAGATCGTGACTATAAAGGAAATGCATATATATAGAAAGTAGCTTTCTGCCTGTTGTTGCCCTAAATAACTTTTCCCTTTTTACCAGTTCATTTTTGTGGTTGCTTATTTGCTAGACATTTAAGTTGATTACCCCTGTTTTCAATTTTCCTGAACGTGTTAAATTTTCCAAACCTTCTTTCCTCATTGTGCACCCCAAAATGTATTCGTCGTCTCTTTCTGAGAAGCAGTTTCTTTGTACTTCCTATTCACTTAAAACTTCCCAATATGCGCTGGTTATTATATTCTTATCGTTTGTAGGTAAAAGTACATCTCCGTCGCATCAAGACTCTTATTCATCTATGAGGAGATTCATTGTAATATAGGATATTACATAATATTTCAGCACTCGTTTCCTTGTTCCTATCGTCCTGGGTATGACGATGAACGATATCCGGCAGCAAGGCCTCTGATCGGGATATTGGAGGTTTTGACGACAGTGGAAGCACTTCTTAATTGCAGTTGTCCATCCTGACGTGGTGGAAGCATGGGAAAATAGTGGACGCACAAACAAAATTCAAGAGTACATTTTTATATAAAATGACCAATAATACATTTTTATAGTAAAATGTCAATCAATGCAAGACTAATAAAATATAAAAATACTTTTTTATACGTACAAAATATTTAAATTTCAGTATTAAATAAAAGATAGAAGTTGATATGCCACGAAGCAAAATCAAACAACATGAATGAATTATTTCATGACATTAATTCATATAATATCCTACAATTTATTAAAGAAATCGAAATTTAATCCAAAATAATACTTCAGCAAAACTAGAACATAAAACACACATATCACCGCCTCTAGTAATCATGTCCTCACAAACAACATGTATACACGCAAAAGCTGAGTATCATCTACCATGTTGCGAAAACAGAATAACGTATATCGTATATTTATTACTTAAAAGCTCTAAAAATTTTGGCATTAAATGACCCATAAAAATTGATATGCCGTTTTAAAAAATCAATCAGTCATTATTTCCAGAGTCAGTTTTCTATTTATTAATTCTTTGTTTTGTTTCTGGAAGACATCTTTCGCTATTCTTACAGGTCTTCGGATACCTGTATCCCATTTTCTGTCGTGTAAAGTAACCTGATAATTAATTTTCTGCAACTGTTTGATTCTGAAGTTACCTGTATGTACCCCACAACATTTTTTCTGAATTATTTCACCCCAAGCAAGGTGGCAATGGCACTAAGACACGGTGGGGGGTACGGGAAGTGAAAGAGAATGTGAAGACATTATTAACGAGATAGGACAATAAAAGAACAGGTTTCAGAAAGACAGAATATAGCGATGGACGTTGCATTTAAATTTTTGAAGATTGTAGATGGCAGAGAAGCAATAATTCTGAAGAAAGTTCCGCAGGTGAGAAGTGAGAGAAAATAAATTATTAGAAGAGAACTTACGGTTATATATAGCTGTTCCAGCAGTAAAATAATGGGACCTAATTACAAATCTAGTAGTGTGCTTAAAATAATGTGATCAGGTTACCAAGGAATTGATTGAACCGTTTCGTTGGCTAGCAACGATGCATTATGTCTTCTTACAGTTAATCATCAGTCCTTTCTCATTTAACTTTCTTAACTATATTTCTGAATACTTTTTCAATTGTTCTTTTTTCTGAATTTTCCATTAGCATAGATAATGCGTAATGTTATTAAGGTTATATCCACCAATACCAGGCTTACGACTATATTACGTTAAAACACCAGTTGCTGTAAGTTAAGCAACGTCGAATCTGGTCAGTTCCTAAATGAGTAACCGCTTGAGAATACAAGGCAATGTAAGCTTGAATCTTTGGATGCGTAATGAATAATGGCTCGGAATTGTCAATTCCAGTTGGGTTCGTTATATTCCCTTACAGGCAAATACCCGAGGGTAAGCTATGAATCCAACTCTTCTCCTCCCAGCTATGGGTTAATAAAAAACTTGTATCACTAAAGCATTTTTGTGATACTATTTGTCGTTTCCGTGGTAAAACAGAAGAAGGTGTTGTTAAAACATAACTAAGTGTTATGTGCTGAGAAACATGGAAACAAGAAGAGTTAATACCGAAAGAACCCCTGGGAAAAATTGAAGATTAAATTCACATATAAATGACTTGAATTATGTGTTGAGCGGTTTGAACAATGGAAAAGTGACCCAGATTGTAGGTCAATGTTTGATTGACGCACAGCAGCAAAGTGAAAATTATATTTTTGCTAAACAACGGATGTGAAGTTGATTCGAGACATAGGTGAGTGGATAGGCCACTCACGCTTACTGAAATGGTTGGTGAAAAGATATTGAGATGAGGGAACTGGGAAAGAGGGAATTCCTCAAGTTTATAAGGTAAACCGGAGGGGATTCACCGAAATGTCCCTATCTTGACATACCCCCATAAATACGAATGCGCGAAGCGAATTCGCCAGAGTGAGACGCCTCGGGGACAAGACAGAAGAGAGCCCACGTCATTGCCTACCGAAGAGAACCTCCTTCAACCTTGTGCCGAATTTTACTAAAAAAGCAAACCAGATGTGTACCAGTATCACTTCCGATTTAGATGCGGGCTGAGCATATAAGTAATTGCATGCGAATAATTGATACAATCTAATTATTGTATGGAGACTGTGTATAAAGTCAGTATTTACTTTTGTTCAATTTATTCAAGTGTTATCTTTTCCCTGTACGTCATCGCCCTGCTTGGACAAGCCCAGCACGAAAATACCTGCGACGATTTGATCTTGGCTGCCTTATGATCTAAAAATCAAAACGTGGGATAGGGTAGCTCTGGATTGAAGCGGTTACTTCAGCGACCAGCCGCGGTGTTGGAAGTCTTGGACGACCGACTGGGATGTGTGCACGTATAAATTATTATCTTCAAAAAATTTCTTATGATCTGAAAATATTTTCTGGCTTTAAATAACCTGGAAAACGAATTAGTCAATCCACCAATAGTAAATCCTCTTGTTTTTTTGTTTTTTTTTTCGTTTTCTTAGAATCACCTCGCTGTACAATTTAAATAAATCATTTGGGAAAGTACATCCTTGTGTTACTTTTTTTTTCTATTTGGTGTATATTCACCATACGTGAAGATATTTACCGAGTTGTTTACCGCATTGATATCACCATCATTCATTGTTCGCTGTCCTCTTCACGCCTCTTTCGTAGACACAAACAAATGAAAGTCTGTGCCAGGCCAGGCGTGGAACTGTTAGCATTCTGGGAAACCTATCTTGAATAGACCTTTTACTAACCAAAACATTGTCCAAAAATTGAATGCTCACCTGAATACTTACACAGAGTTTTGGAATTGTGATTTTTCTGTCAGCTAGAATGAGAGCCTTTTTCATGTTATCCCCATTTAAATCAGAAGTAGATCTGCCACAATAAGGTCTGTCAGAAAGGTTCTTTTTTTTTCTACAACTGTCATGAACACTTCTGGCCTATCTTTTTATTATACTTCCATCAATATTCCATATATATTTACTAACTGAATGTTTTTACCGCTTTTTGCCTTGCAAAACAAACATTCTTTAACAGTTCTTTGGTTCCTGCATGTACATAGAGAGGCATCCATTTTGAAAGAGAGGATTATGGGTACAAAAGAATAAAGGTAAGTCTACATATTTTCCCCTTAAATACTTTACGGTTTACTGCTAAAAAGATATCTAAGAATCCAGATTGATAATTTTAAAATTAAACTAACACAGTTACATGAGCCTGGAATAACAAGTAATTACTGACGTTCCCGTACGATTATCGAAGTTAAGCAAAGTTGAGCCTGGTCAGTACCTAGATTGGTGACCGCTTCAGGATACCAAGTGCTGTAAACTTGGATGTCGTGGTGGTGTAATGGATAATAGCTCGGAATTGTGAATCAGATTGACGAGTTCCAGTTCCAGTTGGGTTCGTTATATTCCCTTACGCGGAAATACCCTTGGGAAAGGTATGAATCCACCTCCTGTACCCCAAGATATGGGTTAATTAGTAAAACTAGATTCATTGTTATATGTTTTTCCAAAAAATACTTAGAATATAAATTTATTTTCTGTGAAAGATTGATAAACCGTAGGAAATGTATGAAGCAACCAACAAATGTTTATTGAATTAAAATCCTACATTAATTTAAAAACAATTCCCACACCTCAGGAACAAACTGGTTAGACTTGAACCCACTTCTCTATTGTCTGCGAGGTTTACTTGCTCATATTCACTTTCCAGCAACGCCTCAGAACTTGATCGCGTACACTGTATAGTCGGTTGTCTTGCACAACTCTCAACGTCCGCCGCTGACGAAGCGTACAGATGACTGAACGCGCCGTTGCAACATTCCCCAGACAATTCACGCTACCGCAAAGTGACGAATGGAGACTGCTAAGTGAGGAAGACATCTCCACTGCTCAAAACTCATGAGCCCGTCCATCAGACGAACACTCCAATTCAAGTATCCAACAGAGTTGATTGGTGTCTCCATTTTTGGCAGAAAATTTCGATCCGCCCACAATACAGCCTTCCTCTCCCTCTGGCGAGGAAATGATTTACACGTATACTTTCAGACTCTTGTTTCTCTAGATTCGCTTCTGTTTTGTTCTGAAACTAAATAATTCTGTCCTTCGACACTTTCCAATTTGCTTAAAACGAAGATCATTGGCTCGGGGAACTCGCACATAAATTGAGCAACAAAAAATATCTAGACATCGATTACTGTCGCCAATTTCGATTTAATTACGTTGCTAGCCGTAAAACTTCCTTGCAAGGAAGACTTAAAGGTGAAAACAAATTATTCCTTTTACCTCAAGTTCAACGGCGTTAAATTTAAACGCATATTGAGTACGTTCAATAAATAGGACAGATGATTTTGTTTCTTTTTTAAATTTAACATTATCAAGTGTAGTTACTTGGTTACATGTTCTTTCCTAAATGACTGAGGCAGCTGTAGAATTAGTTTTCGGCTTTTTCTCTCGAATCGACAGAATGCAATATTTTCCCAGTGTTTGATTTAAAATTTCCGTTACTCATGTTTGTTATTTAATAATGCCTATATCTCTGTGTTTTTCGGTTTGTTTAAAAAAATGTCCATTTAACAATAATTTGAGGAAAAATATAGCGCCAACCGAAATAGGAAAAATCAGATTAGTTTATCTACCTAACTGTTTATATTGCCATATCAATCAAGAACGATTAATAGTGAGATGCACTTATATACACAACCAACCGTATATATATATATATATATATGAAATATTTACGTAAACGCTCTGTTTATAATAAACAGTATTAAACAACATTTACTTAAATATTTTGTATCTATAAAAAGAATGTATACACAAAAAATGTCTTAAAATAATTGTCGAATTTTGTCCATTTCACAATGTGTGACGTTATTTGTTAATAGAAAAAGAAATATCTGCTTTCGTTCTGGTAAAGCCGGCAATGTAGGTGCGAAATGTCAATTTTATACAAGGAATGATTTTTGTAAAAAATGTAAACTTTTTCGGATGAGCGAACATATGCCTTTTCTTTTGTGTTGGATACTATACCCAATAATTATAATTCTTACCTAGTCGATACGGGTGCGACAAATCATGTTATTAAAGATGAAACAAAATTTATTAATTTTGACCCCAACTTCGAGCCTGATTCTCATTTTATCGAGTTAGCTGACGGGACCAGAGCTAATAATTTAGTTTTAAAAAGAGGCGATGCCTGTATTTATTTACGAGATACTAAAGGAAATATTTGTAAATGTTTATTAAAAAGGGCTTTATGTATTCCTAAATTTAAACAAAATATTTTCTCGGTTCAGTCTGCTGATAGAACTGGTGTTAAAGTTAATTTTCACCAAGACAATTCAAAGTTAATATACCCAGTCGGAACTGAATTTAATATACAACAAAATGGACGTTTGTATTATTTGAAAAGTATTAAATCTGTGAAGACAGCCAAGCACGACTTAAGGACTTGGCATAAAATATTAGGCCACTGTAATAATTCGGATGTTAAAAGATTGCAAGAACACGTGACTGGAATGAAAATTACATCTCCAAAGGGCTTACAATATTGTGACATGTATTAAAGGGGAGATTACGAAATATAGAAATAGGGATCAGATCCCAAAATCAACATATCTTGTTCAGAGTTTATTGCGAC
This sequence comes from Acanthosepion pharaonis, assembly GCA_903632075.3. Classification (NCBI taxonomy): domain Eukaryota; kingdom Metazoa; phylum Mollusca; class Cephalopoda; order Sepiida; family Sepiidae; genus Acanthosepion; species Acanthosepion pharaonis. The sequence continues at coordinate 2,993,392 of CAHIKZ030001402.1, forward strand.
TTAGCAGGTCCAATTTCACCAATGGATATCGGCACCTATTCATATGTATTAAACTTTGTTGAGGAATATTCAGGACTTATTATGATATATTTTCTGAAAAACAAATCTGATACCCTGCAAGCTACAAAAATCTATTTATCCGATATCTCCCCGTATTGAAAAGTAAAAATAATTAGAACAGATAATGATGATTACGAAAACATTCTAATAAATGAAGGCATTAAACATGAGAAAACTTGTCCTTATTCAACGCGCCAGAACGGAATCGCTGAATGTAGTTGGCGGACGCTTTTCGAAATGGCTAGATGTTTGCTAATAGAATCTAAGTTACCCAAAAATCTGTGCGTTTATACATTAAATACAGCCGTATATATAAGAAACCGTTGCTATAATAGTAACATTAAAAAGACGCCATACGAGGCTTATACGAATTACAAACCCAACGTAAGTGGTATGGATATTTTTGGTACAATTTGCTACACATATATCAACCACAGGGCAAAACTAGATCCAAAAAGTGAAAGAGGCATATTTATTGGGTATGACAAGACAAGTCCAGCCTATATAATTTATTTCCCACAAATTAAAATAATAATGAAGATCAGATGCGTCAGATTTACATATTCCTTTGAGCGAGGGGAGGATCCCGAAGAAAAAAACATTAACTGCGAGGAGCTGTTCCAAAACGAACTTGTATGGCCTAATTATGAGATAGGTACTATAAGTAGAAAACCCGTTCAGACTCCACAATTAAAGGAAGGTGTTATACCAGATGATATAGACGAGGAAAAATCAGACGCAAAACTTGAGTTAAATGAAAATACAACCGATGAGGGGGGGACAAATTCCGCGTTATCCGACCAGAAATAGAAGAAAGCCAGACTATTTTGGAATGGGCCAATGTAATATCTGTGACATTGACTGTTGCTATTCCGTACAATGTATCCCGAAGAACTATCAAGAAGCCATAAATTCTGACAATTCTAAACGATGGATGGCCGCCATGCAAAAAGAAATTGAATCCTTAGTATCAAACGATACTTTTGAATTGAAAAAGGCCCCGGATGATAAAAATATTATCGGCAGCCGTTGGGTTTATACTGTAAAGCGAACTGAGGCTCGTTTTGTAGCTAAAGGATTTTCGCAGATATACGAGAAGATTATGTAGAAACATTCAGTCCAACAACAAACATGACAACAATTAGAATTTTGATGTAAATGGCGGCACATTATGGTATGGATATACACCATATGGATGTTAAAGCAGCCTATTTAAATGCTCCGATTGACTATGAAATATACATAGAATCGCCAGAAGGTTTTGCAAAAAGGTGATAATTATGTATGGAAACTCAAAAATCACTATATGGACTCAAGCAAAGAGGGAGAACGTGGAATAAATTAATACATTCCTATTTAATTGAACAACATTTTGAAACCTTCCAAGTTGACCTATGCCTGTACACAAGAATATTTAATAATGAAATATTAGTAATTCTGATTATTTGGGTCGACGATATTTTAATTGCTTCAAAATGACCGACTTGGGTCGACTATCATGGTTTCTTGGTATACAGTTCGAATTTAATGACAACACTATTACAATGAATCAATCTAGATACATCGAAAAACACTTATCTAAATTCAGCATGCAAAATTGTAAAACACGAACTACTCCATGTGAAATGGATTTAAACACAATTATGAATAATGAAGATGGTATAGCGGCGTGTGAGAAAGAATACAGAACGTTGATAGGAAGTCTTATTTACGTTAAGACATCAACCAGGCCAGACATCTGCTATACGGTTACTAAGTTGTCCCAAAACTTAAATAAACCGGGGACTGTGCATTTAACAAGAGCTAAGCAAGTATTACGTTATCTAAAGGGAACTAAGAATCGGTGCCTAGTATTTCGACAATCAGAAAAAACATTACAATTGGAAGGATGTGATGCTGATTGGGCAAATTCACCAGATCGTAAAAGTATAACAGGCTATTGCTTTAGATTGGCAAAAGATAATCCAATGATTAGCTAGAAATCTAAGAAACAGGGAATGAGGCGGAATATATTGTATTGTCGCAAGCAACATAAGAGGCTATTTTTCTTAAATTACTAATAAAAACAATTACAACACTGATAATAAGTGAGCCTATAACTATTTACTGTGACAATCAGGCCAGTATTGCTTTGGTTAGAAATCCAATAATACATCAAAGATCAAAGCATATTGATATTAAATATCAATTTGTAAGGGATCTGGTACAAAAGAAAACAGAAGGAATTGAATATGTTCAATCGGAAAATAACGTGTCGGATTTATTTACAAAGCCAATTACAAAATGGAAATTAGGGGCTTTCATTCCTGTCATATTTGGTACTGACCTATAAGATCCTTATTAGTCCTGGGCAAGACGTAAAACTGCATCCATTAATTCTCTCTAAAGTCCTTATTAGTCCTGGGTAGGACATAAAACTGAATCCATTAGTTAGTTTTTGGTATGAATGTAAATCCTTAGTTTCAGGGTATAAACGTAAATTTTCCTACTTTTAGCCCAATCCTCCTCTGAATGACTCTCTGACCCGGAGTGATGGTGACTGCCTTAATGGGTCCCAGCTATGGGTAAAATAACAACTTTTTTCCACTATTTTGCTGTGACCACAACCCAAATTTATAATATTGTTGTTAATGTTTATTAACTTGAATTACTTAACAGTGGCCAAATTGATATAACTAATTTTTGTGGATATGAATTTTCTTTAAAAAAAAAAAAAAATTATGAATACTAAAAAACAAAAGAAAATCTGAATACTAAAGTATTTGTTCCATATAAATATTGACTTTACTAATATTTTGAGAGAAGATTCCATAATGTACTCAAAATGGGGGGATTGTTAGCATTTTTGGGTACGTTGTGTACTAGTGAGCCAAAATGAGCTTTATAGTCGACCAAGAAACGGGTTAACAAATCAGAAAGCTCAAAATATTCAATCCGACGTGTATAAAGACAGCTATTTTGTTTTTTCTCCCAAAATATCTCCACTGCCAACCTCTGATATCGAAGACTTAAAGAATTAACAGCCGCTACTTTCTCCGAATCTTCTCTGCCAACCTCTGATATTGAAGACATTACGGACTTCACTGGATTCCATATTCAGAGACTACGGCAAACATGGTCAACAGTTTAGAAGTGAATATATATATATATATATATATATATATATATATATATATATATATATATATATATATATAGGGTGAATAAGTGGGTGAAAGTGAAAAGATAAATAATCTTCAAACATTGCTCTACTAATTAAATATTTTTTATCATTGAGAATTCATTTTTCTTTCAAATTGAAATAAACTAATTACAATGAATCTTTGCGAAACAACTTCACACAAAAAATATTTTGTTTTTCTTTTTTTAAAATACAATCACATCAATTTTATTAGTATGATAGAAACAGAATATATAAGGTGAATGTCACGTATTTACATTGTTTTATGAATGCGTGTAATTTTCTAGTAGTCAGCATGTCAGCAGACAGCAAGCTTCAAAGTCCGTTCCATTGTTTCAGGTGTGCTTAATTTCACTATATTTGTAAGACGTTCCTTTAATAAAATATGTTAAATTTTATATAATAAAAAATAATACAAAAGGTTTTGAGAATTCAGCTTGTCCAGAACAACGAACAACTGACACTGGTCAAAGATTTACAGAAAAACTGAAAACTAACGTTGTTAATTTGCGCGATCGTATTTATACAGAAAAAAGGTTCCAATAATCAAAACTTTTATTTTACTAAACTCAGATGATATTGGTTAATAAATATTTTACCTATTTTTACGAGGAAAAATATTTTTCACCATTTTCTGGAGTGATACTACAAATTTTCTAGCAGACGATAAACATAGTTGTTCACTTTTTGAAAGGCTTTAGCGCGTTTGCAATAACGTGACAGATTGGTTGATATATGGTAATGCAGAAATTCAAACTGAATATCATTTTATGCACGAAAAAAGTCAATTTTGAGTTTTAGTAATACTTAAATCTATTGATTTTTTCTACAATTTTTTAATGGGTTTCTATATATATATATATATATATATATATATATATATATATATATATGAAAGTCTACGACAATTAGGAAAATACACATATCGTCTTTTAGGACTTCATCGAGCGAAAATGATATTTCTGGTTATGTAATTACAAATGCGCATAAATGAGGCAAGATTTTTAAATCTGAAATTTAAAATTTAACTTTTTTTAAGTATTACTTTTTGAAATCCAGTCGAGTTCTTTACATTCAGATATGAACAAATTTCCTTTAGTGATGTATGAATATATCTATATCTATATCTCTCTTTATATATATCTATGTCTATATCTATCTATCTGTATATATATATATATATATATATATGTATACACACACACGCACACACACACACACATATATATATATATAAAATAAAAAGTCTTAAACACTAATATTCCATGGTTATAATTTATTACATTGGAATTGTAATTACGATCCAATTCATCAAACCTATTGAAACAAAATGGCTATTTTTGTAGTGATTTTATAACATACTTATGTTATAATTTTTTTTATAAATAATAATTATATATATATATATATATATATATATATATGACAAAAATATAGTTTTAAATTATGTTATGTGTTAAATGCTCAGTTAGACGGACAAGTCGGATGTCGAAATCAAAGAGTTTTTAGACGGCATATATATATATATATATATATATATATATATATATATATATATATATATATATATTACAGAAAATTTCGTAGAAAATATACGTCCCCAACAGAAATTGAAATGTAAACTTATATGGATCTGTTATTTAGACCGATATGCTATGACCGTTCAGCCCCAGGGGACTTCGGGTTTAGCAATGCTCGAATTATTGCTTAGTAAGAAAATATGCGAAAGATGTATGTAATTAAGTGTGAGAATTTCGGTTTCGTTTCTATAAGAAACGATCGTACAAACACCCAAGTTAAATATTCACTGAAAGACTAGTTAACAAACAAGAACAGATCAAATTCATAATAAAATAGTAGGCTCCGGAGGATACTAAACTTTACATTTATTAATCTCAAGCTTATTGGCTAATATATATTTTCCCAATTTGTAAATATTCCTTTTAAGGAGAGAAAATATTGTCGATTATATTCTGAAATAAGTCTCCAAAATTTCATTTTTAAGAGGTATTTCCTCGTCTCCCAATTCAAAGAATAACGCGCGTCTCGTACAACGTTGATGCTTGATTAATATATATGAAAACAAAAAATCAAATTTAGTTAGTTTTTGTGATCCTGTTAATGTACAAAACAAATGAGTTTTCAGAGACAGTATTTAAATCTAATAGCATTTTTTCTGCACGTATTATACACTAGTGAATATAACGGATCCATGGGAATTGGGACATATGTATGTATGTATGTGTGTGTGTATGTATGTGTCTATGTATGTATGTATGTGTGTGTGTGGAATGAAAACTCGAGGAGCCGAGTACGAATTCCAGTTGAGTTTGGTATATTCAATAACACAAAAAGACTCGTGGGGAAGGCATGAATCCACCTCTTCTGTTCTTGAATAGCAGGACAGACTGGGTTCTTTAGCTTTGGTTGGTAACCGTTCTACCGCAGAAAGAAATGGTAACCTAATGCGAGAAAAAACTTTCTGCCACGTCAGAGATGTATCGAAAGATACATAACCGCTAAAGCATGTGACCATTAAAAATGACCTACATATATATATATATATATATATATATATATATATATATATATATATATATATATATATATATATATATATATATATATATATATATATATATATATATATATATATATATATATATATATATATATATATATATATATATATATATATATATATATATATATATATATATATATATATATATATATATATATATATATATATATATATATATATATATATATATATATATATATATATGCTTATATATATATATATATATATATATATATATATATATATATATATATATATATATACTTATATATATATATATATATATATATATTACATATATATATATATATATATATATATATATATATATATATATATATATATATATATAGACCAGGAAAGCCCGGCGTTGCTGGCGGTTTTATGTAGTTAAATTGCTTTGGGGTTTGAATTATTGAACTTGTTGAGGTCGCTGATAGACCGGGAATCTCACTGGTAGCAAAATCCATGAGATCAAGGGCAAGCGGTTGCAATAGGTAGCTGTTGTGTTGCAGCTCCGTGTTTACCCGAAGACTGCCACCCGTTCATAATCAAGATTTTTAATTCTGGAAATGTAAAAAATAATGGTTGCGTTTTCACTGTAGGACTCACCCCTTCACTATTAAGTCCATCATTTTTTATCCACCATCAGTTTTTGTGATGATCACAAAAGCGTAAAACCCAGGATCAGAAAATCATATCCATACAACTGAATATGTTAGCTCTATCACTGATATTAAGCGCTTTCTAATAAGTACCGCGCATATATAATATATATAGAAATTATATATATATATATATATATATATATATATATATATATATATATACGCAATCGTCAGGCCGCCTGATATATGTCTAGGGACGAGCGGATAAAAGATTATCCTCTCCGTCCGTATTGAAATGGTACTCATACGCAAGCAGACATACATACATACAGGTGTACACCACACAAGCACAAACATATATTAACAATGCGAGACTAGGCGCAGACATACATGCGTATGTACGTGTGCTCGAACAAGTGGATTTATGACTGCGTCTGGTCTTGCATTGTGTCTACATGTGTGCTTGCGTGAACTATAATGCGTACACATGTATGTATGTATGTTTACGTGCACAAACGGACACAGAATTTTTCTCCCCTGCACTAAAACCACCAAACATAGTCAAACACAAACTAACATAAATAGATTCAGTTTTTAAATAAATAAATCGGTTTGTCTGATGATCACAAAAACTTGAAATCCATGGCTACAAACTCATATCCATACGACTGAATATATATATATATGTGTGTGTGTGTGTGTGTGTGTGTGTGTGTGTGTGACTTAAAATTAATGAGATCTAAACAATTTACTTCATACAGATGATCATTTCGTCCATGGGAAAGTAGTTTTTCCCTGCATTTATCAATGCAAATAGATTTACTAAAATGAATAAAATCCCACGTTTCCTCACAGAAAATTTCAAAGACAAAAGAAGGAAAGATGTCTATATAACTCTCTCATCTATTATAGGCCAATTCTTACTCCCTCCACTTTTATTCTTTCCTTTTTCTTTTTTTTCCTTCATTCCTTCCTTTGTTTTCATTTATTCGAAAATAGTTTAGTCCAACCAAGAACAGCTCTCACACAAGAACACTAGCCAACCATGAAAGATTATAAGAAAAGTCAAAGGTTTTCCGGATATGAGGAATTGGTTACAAAGTCCGGATATGAGGGGTTATATTTAGATTAAAATAAAAGAACTGAAATCAGGTTTAACATGTATTTTCAATGTTTTATAGTAAACAAAATAAGCTAATGGTGAGTGAAATATAACAGAATTGATTTAAGGAAAAAGAAATAAATTATGTAATGTTAATGAAAATTCATTAAATTAAGTATGCCACGTATGCAAAATAAATAATGCAACGAGGATTTTTTAATCGCTGTTGCATGATGATTCTTTCTCTTCTAATGTCATTCTCAACTTTTTCCGCATTTCGTTTTGCTTTTGTTCTTGAAATTTTTTAAACAAAACACTTTTTAACTGCGTTTGCTCGTCATAGCAAACTTCTTAATAACTATTACAGGGATACCATCGGGTCCTCGTGCTTTGTGGGGATCTGGATTATAAATGATAGCAGAAACCATGAAAGGGCTTATATGCATATCACTCAACAGAGACTCAGTTCTAAGTGGGAAGTTAGGCAGGGATATTCTGGATGAGTCAAGAGTAGAGTTGAGAGTTTACGAAAAGAGGATTCAGTTTTATCAGTAGAGGATGACAACACCTCATATTGATTGAACAGAAGAATAAAAACCTTACATTTATTTAATTTCCTATTATAAAGCCGTCAGTAATCGCAAGAGGCAAAGTTGATAGACGCTATGCGGTGCCTTATTTTCTCAACAAACAGGAACTTTTCCCCTTCGAGGACGAGTTTACATTTATTGCGAGCAGCAGAGAATAGGCGACTGTTGTGACGAGAGTAGTTTCGCTGAGATAGCAGAAAATAAGGGTTCCTGTAGGCTATAGCAACCGAGTATGCTGATGGATGGGGAGGATTCAGGTTTCATCTGGTATTTCCGTGAAAGGATGAAAGCACCTTTGACCCAAGAAGAATTCTCAGTGGCGAATTTTTCTATTGGGAATTTAAATATGTCAATCTAAGTGAGGTTATGGAGAAAATCACGCTATGAATCCCAATCAGCATGCTGGTAACAGAACGAGATTTTTTGGGTAGGGGCTTCCTGCTTAAAAGAAGATTGAAATGAAATATCAATAGCTACCACCAAGTGGTCAGAATTACGAAAAAGGCAATGTTGCAAAACTTGGTAAGAGCGAGGAAAGGAGGTAAGTAATAAGTCAAATAGCGAATCATGTGGCTCGGTTTTGCTATGGAAACGTGTAGGGAAGTCTAGGATTTGAGTAAGGAATTGGGCAAAAGAAAAATTGTATGTCAGAACACCGTAGAATGTTTAAGCTACGTGTCGTGTTCAGCATTAAAGTTACCAATGACAAAGATGTTCACAGATGGGTGAAAATGTGCCTTTTCTAAGCTGTCAGTTATTGCAGCTAATATAATGAGGTCTTGGTAAGAGGAGTGGCGATAAAAATAAAAAGGGATAGGTAACAGAGTTTAGTAACATAAGACTAAGGCACATGAAGGAGTAGTCTTGAGTCTCGAGAAACAATTCCCTGTCCATCGGAAGATTATCCCGGATGTAAACACCAAGGCCATACATGTGAATACTGGAATCTTTTCGCAAAGGGGAAGATAGCCTGGAACCGAAAATTGTAGCAATGGAAGAATTTAAGTTTCACAGAGGGCAAAGATATCGATCGCCTCTAAGAGGAAATTTTCTACGCTGCAAAAGTTAGAACGTTACGACGAATTTTAGTGAAAGAAATGTTGAGGTGAGTCGGTGATTTTTTGTTTACTGGTTTAGTTTTATTTCTTTTGATTGTGTTTACTATGACACGGCTGAGAACAGAACACAATGTGACCTCAGGGTTGCCCACCGGAAATACATGCAGGGACACCTAACCATGAGCGACATAGCATTACAAATACCCAGATATGCGACTGTTGATCGGGGAAGCCTCTCTAAGCGCTACAAAAGTGTTCGGGTCCCTAAGGACCAGTCGGAAACAGCAGCCAACAAAATGCCAACCCTAACAGTCTGCAGTCTAACATAAATTCAAAGCCACAAGTCCAGAGAGACATTCCAAGCGGCATTCAGGGCCGATGAAGATTAGCAGTTTTATGCAAATCTGAAATAAACTATACCCATATGAGGTAATGTGGGATTTTGCTGTAAAAATATATAAGCTTTGTTATAATAAATAGATTGAGCTCTCTGTGGATCAGTTTTAATATTTGATATTAATAGGACCCACCTGGATTATATACCAACGGATTTATTACCTATATATATATATATATATATATATATATATATTATTATTATTATTATTATTATTACCTGTAGAACCACATTTCCGCCTAGAAAAACACGATTTTAAAACCCATCCCAAATTCACTATAATTGAAAGAATAGAAAAGTTCAGAGCAGATATCATTTGAAAGATTTTAAAGTTCCATGAAAATAAGTTGATACAACGTTTAAAAACGCGCCATCAGCCGGGCTTAACCACAAATTTAACAATATAGATAGTATTAATATATAACCCCACAAAGCAGGACCTACCCACATTACTTACCTACACAAGACAGACATGCTTACGGAGGTGTTGAGGCCTCACACTTAGACACACACCCACACGAATATATACATTTACGCACATCATACTCACTCACTCCCTAATGAACCAAATGATAATATACACCCATAGTAATAGACACGCTTACACACATCATACTCACTCACTACCTAAGAACCAAATAAAACATATGCACACACTTAACAGAGACACATCCCCTTTCCAAAAACCAATAAAACTGTCAAAATGACCAAGGGAATTCAGAGCAGCATGAATCCATCCAGCTCTTATCTTAAATAACAACGAAAAATAGACTGTTTGACCAACACAAGGGCTGACCAAAATTCATGTTAAAAAATAAAAAAAACAGATGAAAACTACAGACAAAAGTTCATTTTCTCCATCAAGACATTCATTTCTGTAGTTGACTGCTACCAGCAAACAGAATTTGCTTTTCTTCTGATGATGGCCATGTTGACCGAAACTAGTTGAGGAATCTAAATGAAATAATAATAAAAATGAAAGAATATCAATATACAACCCAGTGTGTCTGAAGTTTATAAAATTTTTTTTTATTTTAATTTTTTAATATTTTATTCAATATATATATATATATATATATATATATATATATATATATATATATATATATATATTTTATAAATTTATATATATATATATATATATATATATATATATATATATATATATATATATACACACGTCAGATTCTTTAAGAATTGATTCAACAAAGGTTGATGATGTAATATGTTTTTCGACGTGTATTTATAGTTGGTAAATGTTTTCATAAGAACTCCCTCGAAGTATGTTCCACGTAAAGAATTATGTTCTTTTTTAATTTCGGTGACATTGATAAAGTCAAATCTTGTTCCTTTGTATCGTAAGTGACTTTAGATGGTTGTCCCAACTAAGGCCCCTCTTGTGTGCACAGATGCAGGCTTTTAGACTTCAGGACGTCTCTCCAATGTATGTGTATTTACATTGCAAGCACTTAATCTGATAAATTCCGACATCTAAAGTGGTGTCAGATCTAAGTTTCTTCCTAATTATATCTCCGATTTTCTAGGAGTTGGTGACAAAGACCCTAGTATTGGGAATTACAAATTTATTTTCGAATTTTGTAGATAGAGTGTAAGAGGGTAGGATTATGAATTTAAAGTTTCTCGTGATAAAAAATGCTATCGGCGGTGTCTAATGTTTTGTATTTGTCGATAATTGAGGCTGATTTTCTTGCGATAAGGATGAAATCATGTGTATAGTTTGATTTGGTTTGTTTTGCTTTGCGACATATCAACCTCATTGGGTTATTTAATGCCGACAACATTTTTATTGCTGGTAATATTTTTGTTAAAAATGTATTTGCTGGTAATATTTTTGTTAAAAATATATATATATATATATATATATATATATATATATATATATATAGATATAAAAATATATATATATATATATATATATATATATATATATATATATAAAAATATATATATATAAATATATATATATATATATATATATATATATATATATATATATATATATATATATATATAAAAAATGGATTGTTGCTAATATATTTTTTTTTTTCAAAATGTACTGCTGGTAATAATATTTTTCTTAAAAAACAATCATTGCTGGTAATATTTTTTACGAAAATGTATTGCTGGAATTAAAATCTATTTTTATACTTTCATAGGGCTTTGACCTCAGTTTGGGGGTTAACTAATGGTCCATAGCTTGAACCCTAACAGATGTTACCACCCCGGGTCAGGGTGGACCTGGGAACACCAGCAATTAAGAGTTGGTTCCACGCTCCTCAAACCTCCTGGTCACAGGCTTTTCTGTTGGATGTAGTTTATCGGGATGTAGATGTTGTTTATCGTCATACGCAGGACGGAATGTGGTTAGTGAAGAAGTTTAAATATTTTTCTTCTTCACCTAGTTATTCTGGGCTCCATATCCTAATGGTTCTCAAGTAGAATTCTGAGGCTTGTCTTGACCTTATTTGTTGACTTTGTGGCATGGCTCTCAATGTTCAATGTTACATCAGACGTATGATCAATTTATTAATGGTCACGCTTTCCTTGTGTTTTCTCTCTCTTCCTTCTTTCCTTCTTTCGTTACTTACTTCCTTATCTTGACTGAAAAATGCCGGGGATTTATTTTCGGTTGCATGACAACAGACAGAGTGAGTTCCTAAGAAAGTCAGTAACAGCCGGCCACCCAAGCTCACGTGACATACATCACCATGTGGGATTTTTGGTATTGTAATTTCAGTTTCTTGATATCTGACCACGACAAATCACGAGAAAATTGACTCTACGAGAGATGCGCTCATTAAATTATTCCGTTACTTGATTCGCAAAGAATAAGAAAATATCATACCGAAGATGTAGGTTTTATTTAACTACTTGATGTGAAGTAAATAAAGGAATATATTATTTTAGAAGACCCTAGATTTGTTCATCCTTGAAAGAATGAAAAAGATTACACTCAAAGAAATCATTCTAATTTTATCTTGAACGCAATGTAATTACCAGAAGGGAATAAAATTCAAGCACTATTCTGGAATCTCGTATCTTATATTCAGAAAGAAGTACTACTGACTTTTACGTGGACATTTTGCAGCACTCTGTCTATTTACTATTACGAACTTCTGAAATTCCAAGTTCATGAAACACAAAGACTTGAACTAACATCCAGTAACAGATAACAGAGTTCTGGCATCACCAACCATATATATATATATATATATATATATATATATATATATATATATATGCATATTTGTGTATTTAGGAAGCAAATTCTCTTTTAGCCATATCGGATTGAATAAATTATAAACATTATGTCTGGTTATTTTTATCATAATCCTTTCATATTCACGAATATTTTTCCGTATATTACAATTAAATAAGGCAAAAAATGCAGAGTAACAGTGAAAATGACTTTTATTTCTCAAGTACTTCCCATCACTTTCTGAAATCCTCATCAGGGGTTCAACTGGTAAGGCAAGAACTCTGTGTAGCTATCGATTAGTGATTTTTTCTTTTTCTTTTCTGTACATATATATATATATATTATGTTTGTGTGTGCATGCGCGTATGAGTATGTCTAGGAAAATATTATATTCGTTACTTTTTCCCATGTTGATTTGGGAACGTTTTCACGTACAGACTTTTTTTTTATTCTAAACATGCATTACATACTTTGTATTCAATAAATGCATAGATATGCATTCAATAAAGTTTAGTGATGTAATATGTTTTTGATGTGTTTTTATCACTGGTAATATTGTTATTAGTAGGCCCACGAAGAACTTTCTACGTAAATAATTATGTACAATTTTAATTAGAGTGGTATTAGTAAAATATTTGAACATATCATTCCCACTTGAATTGGGAAGAAAACCGACTATTATTAATAAAAACTACTATTGCTCTTCTGCAATGGAACTGCACATCAATTATGCAAGGAAGTATATTGGTTCACTGAGTGCTCCATCTATAAGCCGAAATAAATGCCAATACGCTGGTGTAGCGATAGGCAACTGTTTAAATACTGTTCGCTGTATTTTACTTTCTATCATGCGTCACTAGAAATTTCGATGTAATCACGTCTATTAATTTCGTTATAGGAAGTATTATTACACTTACCTTGGTAAGAAGACATAGTGGTGAAACACCGATTGAGTATGGACCTCACGTCTTCTTCTAGGTACTGTGTTCCTTCCGAACGAGTGTGAACACGGTCCTTCATAACTTTCTGTCCTTTACAGATCTTTGTAAATCCATGTTATTCTAAACATTTACACAAACTTGTTAGGTAGGTTAAGCACTGTTTTTCTCTGTCCTTGCATTCAACATGCCCCGTGAACGTCAAATTTTCTAAGCCCCCTTTCCTCATTATGCCTCCTAGAAATGTCAACTGTCTCTTTCCGATGTTAATTATAAGCGTCCCTTCTAGTACTATGTTTCTAAAACTTCGTAGTTTCTCATACGTTCAGTCCGTGGTATTCTCATCATCCTTCTGTAGAACCATATCTCTTTTGCCTTAAGTCTCTTCTCCATCTTTTAGGATATTGTTCAGCATTCACTGCCATAAAGGAACGGTGATATTACATAACGGTTCAATACTCTTTGCTTTGTTTCTATTGTAATTTTCTTGTATCTTAATATTTTGCTTAGCTTTTGCAAGACAGTTTTATCTATTCTAAGGCGAAATTGGATCTCGGTGTCGCATTTTCCGTCCTATGTAAGAGCACATCCTCAATATTTAAACTTTTGTAATTTCATTTTGGGTGTTAATTTGCAGACAAAAATACATTCTGATGTTTAATCCTATCTTGTCGCGTTGCTTACTACATTCTGTAGGCGTTTCTGTAGCTTCTATCGAATTTGCAAGAGGCACTCAGTGTACTGATATTTCTTAGTATCAATTATGTCTTACACAACATAACCAATTTGGGAAACCAGGGAGAATCGAGTGTCCTTGAGCGAAGAGGTTCACCTGACGTTCATGAAAAACGGTTTTCAAATGTCTGTTTATTCCTGGTACGGATCTAGATGAAGAATTTGGATCTAGATGAAGAATTTGGATCTAGAGGAAGAATTTGGAGCTGGATGTAGAATTTGGATCTCGAGGAAGAATTTGGATCTCGGGGAAGAATTTGGATCTAGATGACGAATTTGGATCTAGATGAAGAATTTGGATCTAGATAAAGAATTTGGATCTAGATGAAAAATTTGGACCTAGATGAAGAATTTGGATCTAGATGAAGAATTTAGATATAGATGAATTTGGATCTAGATGACAAATTTGGACCTAGATGAAGAATTTGGATCTAGATGAAGAATTTAGATATAGATGAATTTGAATCTAGATGAAGAATTTGGATCTAGATGACAAATTAGGATCTAGATGAAGAATTTTTATCTAGATGAAGAATTTGGAGCTAGAGGAAGAATTTGGATGTAGATGACGAATTTGGATCTAGATGACAAATCTGGACCTAGATGAAGAATTTGGATCTGGATGACGAATTTGGATCTAGATGATGAATTTGGAGCTAGAGGAAGAATTTAGATCTGGATGACGAAGTTGGATCTAGATAAAGAATTTGGATCTAGATGAAGAATTTGGATCTTGATCACGAATTTGGATCTAGAGGAATAGTATATATCGATCCAAAGAAAATGATAAAACAGCAAATTAAAAACGATTCTGATATGATAATAATTTCGAAATTTTACAAAATAATCGCTATACTAAAGTTAAACTACCAAAGAATTTTTCCTAACAAGTACTCAACAGAAAGGTTCCTTTTGGCGTATTATGACGATATTAAATGCTTACAGAACATATGTCGTTGAAACAACGGTTCCCGTGCAATCACCGAAGTTAAGTAACGTCGAGACTGGTCACTACCTAGATGAATGAGTGCTTGTGAATACCAATTGCTGTAAGCTTGGATGTACGTGTTGGCTTCTGGCTCAGGAATGGAATGGTTTATCAGACAGTCAAGTTCCGATTCCAGTTGGGTTCGTTATATTCCCTTACGATCAAATAAGGGAAGGTACGGATACACCTCTTCTCTCCCCAGCTATGGGTTAATTAGTAAGACTTGTATCTCTAAATTATTTTTATCTTCAAAAAATTCTTACAATGCAAAAATATTTTCCGGCTTTAAATAGCCTGCTAAAGGTTGATCAGCTATAAAAACCGAATCAATAAGACAATTTTTAACCTTGATAAATTCCAGACAGACGTCAAATGACAGTAATATTTGTTTATACAAATATCTTCAGTTTTTCTCTCCAATATCGATTTGTCCTTTTTTTCTTTTTTTTTTTCTTTATTTTTATTTATCTTTATTTTATTTATTTTGGCTTTTACTCTCTTTGGTATTACCTTGGAATTGCTTCCGCCCCACCCCCACTGTCGAAATCCTGCGCATTTCTTTCGTTTTTTTACATCCGCTTCCCTAAAAAAAAAAAAGAATTAAGCTTAACTCGTTGAAGAATGTTTTATAGCTACAAGACTATTTTTATTACACTATGATGAAATCTTTTTTCCTCTTCAGATCCGAGCTAATTACAGTGTATTGCCGGAGGCACTCATTTGGAGGCTCCAGTCATGAGCAATCAAGGAGTGTCTGGAGGTGAATTCAGGATCTGATTCAGACAACGACGAATCTGGTGGAGTTGAGGAGAAAGAAAGAGAAAAAGAGAGAACATCTGGAGGAAAACGAAAAGTGAACCATTATTTTTTTTAAACTGTTAAACATTGTAAAGAGACCAGAAGGAACTTGAAGGAAAGAGAACAATTTAATTGAGAGAAGAAAATTAGTGAAAACAATTTCTAAGACCGCGAATCAGATATAATGATAAGCACAACTCTTCGAATTAGAGAAAAATGAAGAGAAAATGCTATAGAGACACGTAAGGAAGAAAAATAACTGAAAAAAAAATTAAAATTGAATAAGAAAACATACACAAATAGTATTTTAAAGTGTAAAAATTTTGAAGCACATATTCAACATTAGAAAATAAATGAAGTCAAAATGTAAATGTTGTATTGTGTTGTTCTACGACACGTAATCAGTGGCCAAATTTCTCCCGTTTCACTGTTTACTCTATACGTTATTTCAACTGTAACCAACATATGAAAATATTTAAAATCATATTTGCTAGTCCCATTAGAATAACAACGGAATAACAACTGAAGAATTCATTTGGAGACTTCTGTCATGAGAATCAAGGAGTGTCTGGAGGTGAATTCAGGATCTGATTCAGACAAAGACGAAATTGGTGAGGTTGAGGAGAAAGAAAGAAAAAAGAGAGAACATCTGGAGGAAAACGAAAAGTGAAACAATATTTTTTTAAAAATTAGTAATCATTGTAAAGAGACGAGAAAAACTTGAAGGAAAGCGAGAACAATTAAATTGAGAGAAGAATAATAGTGAAAACAATTTCTTAGACCACGAATCAAGTATAATAATAAGCACAGCCCTTCGAATTAGAGAAAAAGGAAGAGAAAAATTTGAGAAGAGAAAATTCCAAAAAGACACGTAAAGAGGAAAAATACCTGAAAAAAATTAAAAAGTCAACGTAAAATATAGTATTTTAGAGTTTAAAAATTTTGAAGCACACATTCAACATTAGAAAATAAATAACGTCAAAGTATAACTGTGGTATCGTCTGCCTATTTACTCTATACGTCATTTCAAGAGTAATGAACATATGTAAATAGGTAAAATCATATCTGGTAATTCCATTAGAATAACAACAGAATAACAACAGAGGCATTCATTTGAAGACTCCTGTCATGAGAATCAAGGAGAGACTGGAAGTGAATTCAGGAGCTGATTCAGACAAAGATGAAATTGGTGGAGGTGAAGGAGAAAGAAAGCGAGAGAGAGAGAGAACATCGGGAGGAAAAGGAAAAGGGAACTATTATTTTTTTTGACTGTTAAACATTGTAAAGAGACGAGAAGAAACATGAAGGAAAGAGCGAACAATTAATTTGAGAGAAGAAAATTAGTGAAAACAATTTCTAAGACTGCGAATCAAATATAAAGATAAGGTTTAGAGTTTAAAAATTTTTAAGCATACAATTAACATTAGAAAATAATTGTAAAATGTAATTTGTATCGTGTTGTTCTACGACACGTAATCAGTGTCTAAATTTCTCTTGTTTCACTGTTTACTCAATACTTTATTTCAACTGTAATCGACATATAGAAATAGATAAAATCATATCTGGTAATCCCATTAGAGTAAAGTGATAGAAATGAAGAGAAACAGTTAACAAAGAATAAAAAAAAGGTGGAATGGAGAAAGAAATAATATTAAACTAAGGAAGTCAAACAGCAAAAGAAGATGAATAATTGGGGGGAAAACATGGAGAAATGATGGCGTGAAAAAAAGGAAGTAAAAAGAGAAAATAAAGAAATAGAAATGAGTGGGAAGTTGAAGTAAAATAGAAATAATATAAATACGAAACTGAGGATAAGAAAGACTGAAAAAAAAGATTAAAGGGAATAGAGCAAAGAGGAAAAAGAGGAAAAAATGTAGTTAATATTGGCTCAGTATAATAAGGTTATAAACTACAAATGGGGTATGTGGATGTTGAACAAACATATGTGCCTGAGCAAGAGTCTGCAACAGGTAATGACTAACCACCCATCCAGACGTGTGCAATCGGATAAAATATATATATATATATATATATATATATATATATATATATATATATATTGGCAGCAATTTTTTTCATTAATGCATGTTTCATTAAATAATATAGACAAGTTTTGTCTATTTATTTTAAGTAAGTTCCTTTCATATTGTCTGATAAGCTTAATCACATTATCGTTGAAAGACGAAAGGAAATCACCATATTGATATATGTTTAAATCCAATCAAAGCTTTCGGCTTATATAAGCCATTATCAAAGATGACAATTTCAATAAATCAAACAACACACAGACGAAACCACAATGATATATAGAACGAACCGGCTGTCCAGTGCTTTCTGCATTCTGTTGAGGATTCTTTTAGTCTCAATTAATTAACTATGATTATTCAAATCCTACATAACCAACCACACTTATTTGAAGGGCCGAATACAGAGACCTGCTGCACTACGTGACACAATGTTCCCAGAGAAGGTTTTGAATACAGAGTTGTCCTTCTCTTAGACCAGTTGTCAGCCAAGGTTATAGGACCCAGTCTTTCCTGCTATTACCCGTAAGTAAATGTAATGAATTCTACTATTATATATATATATATATATATATATATATATATATATATATATATATATATATATATATATATATATATATATTTACAAGTACAGGTTGGTACTCATGGAATAAAATTACAATAACCAAAAGCACTTTTTCATAAAAGAGTGCTCAGTACCTTGTAGAGCTAATAATGTTTATTCAAATTTATAACATATAACATTATATATATATATATATATATATATATATATATATATATATATATATATATATATATATATATATATATATTTAATAGAAATCTTATAAGTATAAGAAACTATACTGCTCGGAAAACATTCGGTATATTGATTTGCAAATAAACAAGCCAACACCAAAGGGAAAATATGGTATAAAAAAGAAAGAACCAAGAACATGTACGTTAACCGAAAAAAATCGTCCAGCATACGAGTTCAAGCCCCACCCCCCCAAAAAAACCGATGCGGGTATCCAAAACAACTAAATAAACTGCCCAATACAATGAGTAGAGCAGACCTAGTTATACCTAGAGAGCCAGACAAACCTACCAAGGTTTCACCTAAGCGGATCGTCAGGGAACCCTGACGATCCGCCTAGGTGAAATCTTGGTAGGTTTGTCTGGCTCTCTAGGTTTAACTATACATACATATATATATATATATATATATATATATATATATATATATATATATATATATATATATATATAATAGAGTGGATATAGAGAGAAAGAAAGAGTGACATGGAATTTTGAAAATTTCTCGGCCTAACTGATTTTTTTTCAAAATCCAATATCAGAACCAAATTTCTTTGGACAAGTCCAAAATAAATTTTTTTCTTTCATTTTCCCCGAGTTTTAGATAAGGGCATTGCCTGGTCACTTTCATTTCAAATCGAGATTTTACAGTCTTTACCCGAACGCCTGACATGATTCGTTTCTTCACCAAATTATCAGCCATCAAAATTCACAAAAAAGAATCAAATATTTATCTTCGTGCGCGGCTTTTATGACATGCACAACTCGTGCCAAAAAAAACATCAGCAAAACTCGAGAAGGTCACATACGAAATTGTCACTCGTAAAATATTTATCAAGAAATGTCATCACGTTTTTTTTTCTAAGCAAAACATTTAATTATAAACTATCGGTTTTCTCATGGGAAATTCTTCTCCTTCTGTCTTCCGACTGGTCATGGCTCTCTACTGTTTCTTTCTTTCTTTGGTGCTCTTGGCAGTGTTAACCTTTTCTACCTCTCTTAATCCCTGTTCTGTCAACAATATACACAAGCTCTTTCGGTAGATTGT
The DNA here is from genome assembly GCA_903632075.3 of Acanthosepion pharaonis. NCBI lineage: Eukaryota > Metazoa > Mollusca > Cephalopoda > Sepiida > Sepiidae > Acanthosepion > Acanthosepion pharaonis. Next base: position 3,013,524 of record CAHIKZ030001402.1, read on the forward strand.
CCTCTGACATCTATCATCATCTGTCATCAATCGTATGGGCGCGTGGCCGAGTGGTCAGAACATTCGTATTCTGACTATGAGACACGGGTTCGAATCTCAGTATTGTCGATTTGTCAAAAAGGAGATTTCCTGATGGTATCGGACTGGAGGTGTCGTTTCCAGCGTGAGGCACATTTAGAAAGTGCAAGAAAACCATACCAAAGCGATGTGAGTGAAATTGGGTAGACAGAACCTTTGCGGCCGTCGATAGCTGTGCTAGTGTGACGAAGTCGTAAGTCATCGTGGCCGATGGCTTGAGCGTGCTGGCCTTGTTCAAATTGTTGATAACGCTAGATAACACGCTCTTTCCCTAGAAACTGTAACTAAGGTCTTCCCAGCATAGTTGCAGTGTAAACCACGGGTATGCTCAGTAGGTGTTGAACAAACACAAATGCGCCTGAGCAAACGTCTGCAACAATAGGCGTCGTCATGTACCTCCATACCAGTCTGTATTTATGGCTGACACCAGCCAATTATATTATTGTAAGGGGGAACCCAAGTGTATGCATATTCATTATATCATTACAAAGCACTTCTTCTTTTTTTATTTGTTTCTAACGAATTTTTCCTGTTAATTCATACTTTGCTTAGCTTTTGGAAAACATTTTCGCTATTGCAGTGTGTCTTCAGATTTCGGTGTTGTATTTTCCTTCATATGTTAAAACACTTCCAAGTTATTTAAACTTTTCAACATGCTTCATTTTGGTGTCTCGCATCTTGGGCGATTCCTCTTGCTGATAACCATACAGCCTGTGTTCTTATCATTGATTTTTAGTCTTCCTTTCTCACTTTCCTTTACTACCTTCAGTTCCTGTACTTTTTTTTTCTTTCTTTTTGTGTGACTGCTCACAACACTGCATATTTTATTTTGTTAAGACTGTGACCTCCAACAATGAATCGTAGCAAGACTTTCTAATTCTCTCAGGATTACCTCACTGTTCTCTGGTGGGAAGACACATCCTTTTCTCACGCTTCTTTCCTCGTTATATGCACACCAAAATGCTAAAATATCAAAGCTGCTACAATTTCTTTGACCTGTTTCCGCTTTTATTTTTCAGTTTCAAGCTCGCTGTTTGAAACTGACGGGTTTCAGTGCTAAAATAAATACGCAGTCCCTTACTAAAGAGGATTTCCTTTATTCCAACATTGCGTCTTGCTCTGGTTGTCTCGGGAGAAAACTATGTAACTTAAGTAGTCAAGATGTTGCCCTCCCGTTTCTACTTATTTCATTGATTTTTCCCTTCCATTTTTCCCACGGAAGTAGAATCCTGTATCAGTTAGACACGCAAAAAAATATTCTAGTTTAAATTAAGTATAAAGAAAATGTCTGTTGCTGTTTACGCTTGGTGCTAAACTTTGGAGAGGAAAACACGTGAGAATACATTGTGCTTTGAATCGCTAAGATTGTGTAAGATAAAAAGACAAAATTTATTAATAGCTACAAAGGACATTAAATTGTAGAGAGCCATGAAGGGACACGGTACATAAAGAATTCTTTAAATACAATTTTCCAAGTTTAGTAATTTAACAGTATTCTATAAAATACCTTCTACAATGCTCTCTAACAGTTAAAATGATATGAACATAAAACCAAAATAAGCTTAATGGTTGTAGAAAACTTGTAAAAATGAAAGAAATGGATTTTACTGGATTTAGGCAAATTACATTCTTTTTTAAATGCTTCTCTATCTTTCGATGTGCCACGCCCTTTCATCATGTGGCAGATTAGGTCTCTCGTCCATGTTTTTTTTTGCTCTAAGTAATTCTTGATCCATTACAATCTCACTTGACCCTTGTGACACTTTGTATTCTATCTATTTAATAAACTCAAGAAGGTTACTCATTTTTTTTTTTTGCTCTTGTCTCACTAGCCTTTGGTGTGTTAAATTTTCCAAGACTTCATCCTTCATTATGTGTCTCTAAATTTAAGCTGTCTTCAAATGACTGTTAGGAGTAAATTTCGAAGCTTCTATTCTTAAAAAAATTCCTCGTTTCAAATATAATAATGAAATTTTAATTATTTTTTAAGAAGACTGCGAACGTTTAGGATCATTTCTATGGCATCGTATTGTGGATTATCCACACGTAAACTCAGAAGATGTTTAAATTATGGTAGTACGTACTAAATTATGGTAGTAGGTACTCATTTGTGGTAGTAGGTACTAAATTATCCTAGTAGGTACAAAATTATGGTAATAGGTACTAAATTATTGTAGTAGGTACTAAATTATGGTACAAATTTGTGTTAATAGGTAGTAAATTATGGTAGTAGGTACTAAAACAGTTATCAGAATCTTTGCTACTATTTGTAATAGTTTTGGTGCCTAAACAGTTGAGATAAAAATATAAAACCCAGACATATATATATATATATATATATATATGAGATAACGATATATATTTTTATATATCAGGAACAGTATCGGGGAAATTGTATGACAAAGTGGAAAAGGTTTACTTGAGATGCGTTTTGTCCGTCAGGAATTTAGCGGATTAAATTTTGTTATAGGTCATTTTACAAACTTTACCTCTAACTTAACGTTAGATGACAAAGACCATCCCCTCCCCAATTTTCCCACACATCGAACTGAGCACAATCTCATCACGAGAGATCTCTAGACGTATCAAAGACCTTGACCTTAAGAAAGACATTCCAGCGGTTGACCTTAAGAACATCAACCAATCCTAGCAAAAGTATTTAACCGCCGGTTAAAAGAGAAATCCATCCCAAACCTGCGTATGCCCCGTTTTCAAGAACCCGGGCGTGCAATCTTCCCCCTCCCAGTAGAGACCCATCAGTCTCATCCATATTATCAACAAGCTTTTTCAGGCCATAATCAACAAGAAGTTCGTCGAGCACCTAGGAAAGAACTAACTCTTCAGAGACGAGGAGTATGAATTTCGGTCGACCCCTTCGATTTCCGATGTCCTAACTACCATCATTCACAGAATCTGAGGCTCTTGATGATAAACACACCTAGAGGACCATATTACTAGATATCTCAAAGGCTTTTGACAAGATGTGTAACAAAGGCTTACTGCACAATCTCTCCAGTTATGAGATCACGGGAAGGGTCTTTTCAGTCATCAAATTCTTCATAACAGGTAGGTCTCTGAAGCTATCAAATGGCCAGTCTTTCCGAGCGCTAGAGGTCAACGCAGGCATTCCCTAGGGGTCATTCTTTGGACCAAACTATTTTTTGATCTACATAAATCAACTGCCTAAGAATATACTGCCTAAGAATATACTCAGATCATTTGTAAACATCTATGTCGATGATATAACTACGTACAGACGCACCTCTAAAACTCTCGATAGTCAGAGATTGGTGACTGATCTCTCTTCCGATCTAGCACAAACTACCCAATGGGGAAAAACTGGCTGGTTACATTCAATGCCTCCAAAACCAAGCTAAGTTATATTTCATCATCGCTGATCTAATCCGGAAGCACCATCAATAAGGATGAACGGATGTACTCTTGCGGGAAGCACCGTGCCTTGAAAGACTGTTGAGACTCACTCATACCCGACCTCAAGTGGAACTCTTACATGTGATCCATTATTAAGGATGATGGTAAAATGTAGGGCTCTCTGTATCGCTTTGGTAAGTACCTAATTTCTCTTGCTATCTTTTACATTTACAAGAGACAGGTCAGGTCGAAAATGGAGTGTACAGTTGTCATATTTGGGCAGAAGGCATTCGGGTAGAAATTACATATGAGCGTTGGCATTTTTATTTATTCATATAAATTATATTCTATTATTCAATTAACATAAGGGAAAATACATGATGGAATATAAAATAATGAAGACATATTTCGCCTATTCGGAATCTTTATTATCCCAAGTAATATTTACTTGCAGGTATTTGTTTGACAACCTGAAATTCATTGTTCACAGTAAACTGACTTATAGTATATTGATCTTTTTTAATAGAAATGTTTATGTATGACGATATATTTTCTTCAGATTATAGAGATAATGAAAAAAAAAAGTTATACTATATGTGGCACCATGCATACCTGACGAGCTGAAAAGAAATATTCATAGATATATGATTTGTTTTTTACGGTTTATCAACCGTTTAATAATTATTTAGGGCCGAAAAATATTTCGGGTTTTAAGAATAATTCTTTCTTTACGATCTGGAAGAAGGAAAGAGAAAACGATGAAGAAAGAAAGAAAAAATAATACGAAAACAGGTCAGAGGCGAGCACACACACGCTCGGCTGACAGATAACAGGTGTCGAAAAATATCCAGGTTTAAGTTTAGGGACAATGAAAAATATTGATAAGTAACAAGTGGAAAGTGTGTCATTGGGATGATAGTAAAAGTCTAAGTGGGTGGGGAATTGTATTTAAGGATATGAAGGCAAACCATTAATACGAAAATCCAAACAATCTCCAGAATTGGAAAAAGCCACACAAGATGATGTCGCTGAAAATGTTTTTTTGAGATAATGAAGATTTTTATTATCGGACCTTCGGCCGAAGGAAAATGAAATATTTTTATTTCGTTAAAAAAACGCCAACAGGTCTGAGAAATCCCTTTCTTAGGTCATGTCCAATTAGCGATAAACTGCTTGACAAATACCACGTGTTAAAAAGCCGAAGGTGTCATCGCAGTCGCTCATGATAAGGGCGATTTAAATTAATATTTTTGTTTTTTAAGCAAGGTGTTTCTTTCCGCAAAACAAAGCCACGGATTGTCCACACCCGACTAAAGACGTCATTGGCTAAATAAGATCACATGACACACGAAGGAGGAGGAAAGATACCCGGCCAGGACCTCATTGGCCGAGAGCGGTCACGTGACGCACGAGGAGAATCGGTCGACGCCCTTGTCAGAAGTGGAAGTGTAAGGAGCCGATACGAAGAAGCGGGGAAGCGAGTATACGCCCCTCAGAGGCACAGTAAGGGAGTGGGAGTGAGAGTGAGTTATCGAAAATGGAAAATCCCTAACCAGAAATAAGAAGGGTGGATACGTATTTAGAATTATCGAAGAAACCCCTGGCGCCGACAGACCCACCCCAGTTTTGACTGCGTCAATAAAAGCGAAACCCCAACCGACAGAAATCAGTTTGAGTTTGAGCCGCGGTCGGCGGGCCAGGTTCGTTCGCCCCTTTGCGGGCAAGAGAGGCCAGTTCGTTTGGCCTAAGTGAAGAAGTTCGTTCGACCCAAGCCGAAGTGAAGAAGTTCGTTTGGCGTAAGTGAAGAAGTTCGTTCGACCCAAGCCGAAGAGAAGAAGTTAATTCGCGCACTGACGGCGGAGATGAGTGACCAGTAATTCAGACTCTGAAGAGCAGAAGTTGGAGTTTGAGCCGTGGACGACAAGCAGAGATGAGCGCCCAGTGTTGAAACCGCGTCAAGATAGCTTACCAAGATTCACGCACACCTCTGGACTCTTCTTCAACCAAGAACAAGTAGTTTGAAGAGCGACTTAGAATCAGACCACAGAAATAATTTTTTTTCGACTTTCGTCCAAAGACACACCGAAACACAAATTTCTTAGAGAGCAGACAACTTGAAGCCTTAAAGTTGCCGAGTAAAAGCGTCGTGCCACAATCCACAGAACGGGTCGGGAAGTAGACATAGTCCTATGTACCGAGCAATTAGACATAAAAAGTTTGTTACCTTTTTTCTTGATACGTTGGGCCTTGTGAGTTTTTCTTTTATTTTCTTTTATACATAATTGTGTTATCACCCCATTAGACTCAACTTGCATTACGGCCCCAACCCTGTTTGATCTCGTCTGTCAAGATCAATTCACAACGTGGGTAGGCAGACTGGAGATCAGTGCAGTTACCATTAAAAACCAGGCGTTGGAAGCGGGTTGGGAACGGCAAGGCTGGTATCAATCTAACCAAAAGGTTAGAACGTCACGTTTGGAGCAGCGAGGAGCGAACAGCTGACGCCGCGGCAAAGACGTCACAGTTGGTGCTGTCCGTGACCAGGATATCAGAGCCTGGGGAGCACGTGACGTCACAATTGGCGCCGCGACCGGGATCGAACGACACAGTCGACGCTGCGACCCAGGGACGACGTCACATATATTTGCAATAGCAAGAATTCTTTCTAAATTTGAAGACTCTTCTATAATACTCAAGGAAAACCAATTAATTTAGCTTTCAAACTGTTTTAAGGATTCAGCTGTTGCTATGTTTCTCGCATCTAAAATTTGAATACATGCGTTGTGAAAATCCTAATTCTTAACGACTGTATACATTTCATTTCGAAGAATAGTCTTGTGAATTGGAGTAACGTCGATAGACAACTTGGATATGTATTTATCCTGTTGTTTAATTTTTCTCATTTTATTCTAAATTAGGTTTGGAAAGAAGCTGGCAAGTACACGGAAGGACGAAGTTTCTTGTTTACTCAAATGATGACCACGTACCATCAGCCGTTTTGCCAAATTTTCACTTTACAGCCATGATAGAGTAGAAAAGTGTCTCCGAGTCTTTTTTGGTGACGAATTATTCTCCATCCTTCAATTTGTCTCCCATTGCTTTACCGCTACTTCCACGGAATCTGCTCGGATGAACTACATTCTCTGATCCCGCCTAGGCAAACCATCACAGCAAGAACATACTTTGCCACTTACGTAGCAGCAAACCACCAACATTCTCTCCATATTCCATCGATGATAAGTAAGTTCCACTCGAGCAGCTTCTTCCCATGTATCACCGCCCTGGGGAATCGACGCCCAACTTGATATTCCCCAATCATAACAATCTTAACCAGTTTAAGGCTAGGATCAACCTTTATTGTCTAGTTATATATATATATAGAAATGGCCTTCAATGTAATACTCTACCTCGAGTGCCTCCGGGCCTTGCAAAGGGTGAACCTCGCTGTAAAAAAAAAAAGTAGTATACGTTGGTTTCCCACCGTAATGAGACTGAGCACAAGTTTGAAATAAAAAATGGTATTCTGATCAAAGTAGAAAATATTACACTACGACGTAAATGTCTAGAGAGTGTTTTGATCTCAAGGTAATCTACAGTATATTTGCACCCGGGCTCTTACAACCTTTCAACATTCCTCCTGGCAGATCTTCTAATATCATAGTGTGAAATACCTACTTAAAATGAAAGAAAAAAACTCAAAATGAATTCACCTAGATAAAAAAAAATAATTCTAAAATCCCCAAACCTGTCGTGCGCATATATAGTCGAAACGCTTTACAATTCAATTTTTTCCACTTTGTCATATATATATATATATATATATATATATATATATATATAATGCCCTATCGCAAGGTAATCTAGAGTAAATTTGCGCCATGGTTCTTACAACATTTCACGATTCCTGGCAGATCTTCTAATGTCACAGTGTGGAATACCTACAAACAATAGGAAAAAACAGACTCTAAATGAATTCTTTTAGATATAAAAAAAAAAGTAATAAAAAAATTTCTAAAATTCCCAGCACCCCTGTGCCGTGTGCATGTTTAGCACTAACAACATAACAAATTCAGTTCCATGAAGTCCTGGAGGATAAAACGCGTCACAAGTTAATTTTTTTCCACGTCTTCATACAATTTCCCCAATACATGCACATACACACACACACACACACACACACACATACATACATACATATATATATATATATATATATATATATATATATATATATATATATATATATATATGCTGCATGTAAAGCATTTGGTCTTACACTTAGCATAAAGAAAACTGAAATTGTGCACCAACCTTGTCCTAATCCGAAGCAATTGCGTGGTGAGAAACAAAAACCACCAGTCTACAAATTTCCAGAGAGACCATTGAAAGTAGAAGACAAAACCCTGAACTATGTAAAGTCTTTCCCATATCTTGGAAGCAAAGTCAATTACAGTGGAACGTTAGATGATGAAATCATGCATCGGATTGCTAAGGCTACCAGTGTTTTCGGCAAACTTCGCCATCGCTTGTGGAATGAGCGGGGTATTCGACTGGATACGAAAATTCGGGTTTACAGAGCTGTTGTACTTGCCATCCTTTTGTATGGCTCAGAGTCGTGGTCTCCATACAGGTACCATATACGCCAGCTAGATGTTTTCCATAAAAGCTGTCTGCGTGCAGTCTGTGGAGTTAAGCTTCAAGATAGGACATCTAACGTAGACCTGTTTAACACGTGTAATATTGGAAGAATCGAGGCTTTTCTCATACAATCTTAGTTACGATGGACTGGTCATGTCTTGAGAATGCCTGAAGACAGGATACCCAAGATCCTAATGTACAGGCAGTTAGATCAGGGCTACAGGAATGTAGGACGCCCATGGCTAAGATACAAAGATAAGCTGAAAAGCAACTTGTCAGCAGTGAATATACCACATACTACCCTTGAGCGTTTAGCCTTGGAGTGGGTAGAATGTAGATCAAGGTGTTTTAGTAGACTCAGCAGTTTTCAATATGCTTGTCTGAATCATCTTCAAGAAGCGGGAGCAAGAGCTAAAATGTCAGCCAATCTAACAGTGATCTCATCTCATAATCCTCACACTTGTTCCAAATGTGGCCTCCTTTGTAAATCACTAGCGGGTCTTAAATGCCACTTAAGATTATCGCACAAACATTCATAACTGAATCAATAAGCTGTCAGATCGTCATACATCGAAACCGACTTTACTGAAACACCTACAGTAAAATGGAAATTAATATGAAAAGCTAGAATATACAGGTCATTAAATGATCCATGTCCTTTGTGCATACATGAGAAACTATATATTACTAAGTTTATAAAATTAAAAATTTACTGAATCAGAGAAATGAAATAGCTATTTTTTGCTGTCATTTTCAAAAATTTTCCTTAAATAATATTTAAAAAATAAAATTAAAAAAATGGGAGCTAGTAATATACATACTTATATTTGATATGAAAAATTAATTTAAAATAATTTTAGTAATTCTATTGCATTTACTTCTTTTAAAA